>JAHWXV010090546.1:0-17119 GCA_024586415.1 Phrixothrix hirtus
CGAACTGCTAGCACCGGTGGCACTGCATCACTCCACGTTTTTCTCTTCTGTATGCCTTCGCCCTGATTTTTGTCCGTAATATCCCTGTTAAATCGTAGATAGTTTTTCCTAGGGGAGATTTCGTGATTTCCACAAGCGAAAGCGGGTCTTTGCTTTTCCCGCTCCGCATTCTTTTAACTGATAGGACCGGTGATCCTTTGCTGGCAATATCAGCTTTTATTTCGTCATCTGGAATTATTTCTGGCAGCCTCCCATAGCGGTTTGTCTTGAGGCAGCAGGTAGGTATGAAAGGGGAGTTGCCTATCGTCGAAAATCTGGCCTCAGTCTTATGCCAAGCGCGGTGTTTATTGCTGGCTTTTCGGCTTGATTCCTCTGTTCCGGAGCGATTTATTAATATTTAGCAGCTCCTGATTGTTCCGAAGTACAATAGCTGGCACACGTGGCGGCTTCTTCGGACTGTTGTTGTGCTTGACCTGTTTCTTGTTTATTTCTAGGTTTTGTTCTTCTCGCGGTTCTAAGTACGAGAGTACCTTGAACTGGGTGCTGACACTGATGTTCTATACGGAACCTACCTCGGCTTCTCTACCGGTGGATTTCCTCTTCCGGTTTTGGACCGCTTAGAAAGTTGAGTCTTCTTTATCGGAAGATACTGTGTCTTCCAGCATCTTCCTGACATCTGCGTCGTTGACCTGGTATGAAGCTACCACCCCTGAAATTGTTGTTGATGACGGTTTAGCAGTAGTTGGCCGCTACAGAATTTCGCCGGTATTTGACCCCCCCCCACAGCTGCTTCTTGTTTTGCACGCTCAAATTGTTCTTTCGCGCGTCGGAGTTCAGTTCTGATCGTCTCTATGTCCATGATCATAGTGGTTTAACAATGAAGTAACTTTCTTTGTACTACCCCGACTCACCGCTGCAAGTATCAGGGGCTTAAGTCGCAGTACAAAGAACAATACAAGCTCGGGCGGACAGGTGCACACAACCGTTTACTTCGGTTGCCTAACTCGAACTCAATATGGCGTAGTAGATAGAATCGCAACGCTTTCTATACGTTGGAACGTGATAATTGTAAAGAGGTATTATCAAAAAGATAAACAAAATAAAATAAAAAATAATGTGTATTATTTATGAAATCCTCCTCGTATCTCCGCCAAATTTTATTATGATCCGACTATAATTTCTGGGTATTACATATTCAATGCAACGCAGTATATTTTTTAAAAATAAACTTCTTAAAATTTTAAACCCCATCAGTTACTGAATCCTGTATATTAATTGCAACTAGTTTCTATAAATATTCAAAATTATTATTAATAATTAATAATTTAAATACTAGAATAAATTTGCACTTAATTTGTTTTGTGCTTTACTTATGTGCCAAAGCAGTGTACATGTCGCAAATTGTAAATTATTTATTGGTGATTGAAAGCGATGTGGGAATGACATGATGATTTTTGAAAAACTATTGAGTTATCGCTGTTTACGTTTGTATAAAAAAACGTTCGTTGCAAAATTTCCCATAATTTTTAATTTTTCTTAGGGCCTACCCTTACTTCAACATATTTATATTCCGTAGGGCCCAGCTTAATTTATATTAGTTTATCAAAGCTCTGTTTGCGATATTAAATTCTATACTCTTCCTGTATGATTATTAGCAAAATGTATACCGTATGTTTTGTAATTACAAATATTCAAAACAAAATCCTATTATCGACTACTTGTGAAAATTTTCATTGTTTAATTAATAATCTGCTTAGACTTTGTTTTAAAATTTTGTGACAAATTGTAAAGTATTAAGAATAAAGAAGTTTAGTAAAAGTAGGAAATAAAATATACTTACAGCGTAATCCTATTGTAGAAGAGATAGCCATGAAAAGAAAGAAGAATTGTTAATATTGAGTGCATAATTAAAAAAGTAAATAAAGTCACACTTTATGTCTAAACAATGAAATTAATATTAATTATCCTTTAACACAAACAAACACAAAAACATAATTTAACAAGACATGTAAACATTAGCGTGTGTTCCTTTAAAGGATGCGGCAAAAGCCCAGTTCATATTTATGAGATTAACTATGTAAGCAATGAATATAATTATTATAATGCATACCAATTCTAATGAATTTCTTGATGTAAATGTTACAGGTTACAAAAACATGTTAAACCCTAAAGGACGCCCCATTCATATGTTAATTATAAAAAGTTAATATCAGTCTACAGTTTTTCCAAAACAAATCCATGTTCCGTTGTAAACCTCTTATATACGTTTTTAATATGTAACATATTTAAAACAGAATTACCCTTAGGGATATAACTGTGAGAGACTACAAGAGTTTTTGCTACTATATAAGCTAATATTTAAATTATCCCCGTTAGCAACCGCATCATTCTTCCTTCAAACAATGATGCATGTTTAAAGAACTACCACCCAGTAAACCGTCAATTAAAATGAAAAATAAAGTTTGTGGCATTCATTATAATAACTAGCATGACACACTGTGAAGTTTTAATAATCATCTTCACCAATTATTTCATCAAATGTAGCAATTAACATTGTTATTGTACGAGTTTAAAAGCAATGGTAACTGCTTAACCAAGTTAAAGTACTATATACATATTAGAACAAAGCATTTATATATAAACCATGAATTTAAATGCAGAAGTTGCATAAATGCCAGTTTAAATGTTTTGAATTCACCACAACTTTCAGCTTGCAATATTATAATTAACGAAGGGAGGAAAGTAGCATTCCATGTTAGTTAACTATGAATTTTCGTTAGGTTTATAAAACCAAAATATATCAAAAGCTTTTGACTTTTATTTAAGGATACTTTATATTTTTATGTCCGAATTCTTTGAAATAAAAGGTTTAGTAAAAACCCTAAACTTCTTTCTTTAGAAGTAAAAGCGGAGGAACGACCAAAGTTGTTGCAATCGTCAACACATTTAACTTAAATCAGTCGACTTACAAAGTGAAATGAAATAATATACAATTTATCTTCTTAAGAAATTCGTATAAATTTTCATCAAAATTAACCGAATGAGTGACCTCAAACAATACAGGTAATTCTACTTAGTTTGAATCTTTTCGGTTAAAATTTGTAACAGTTCGCATTAGTTTCAATGTTTTTATGTCAATTAACACTGCGATATCGTACCGAATAATTCATATTAAAATCTTGGCAAAGATCCAAATGCTATAGTTGTAATAATAGAATTCTCCTCGGCGGAATCACCCCATTCTCCAACACTTTGGTTGAAAGTAGCTGATAAAATTGTTTTATACAATATGGTAAACGAGGTATTGCAGTTAACTTACTTCGCACAACACTGGAATTTACTTTTGAGCGAAATATAAGCGAACTACAATTTTGAAGAACAAATCAAGTAAGTGGACTTGTTATCGTTAGGACTAACCAAAATTTGGCAATAAAATATTTTCATAAGTTTAATTTGTCATGACTCCGATACTAAAATGTGATGATAGCAAAATTGTGAAAAAATAATAATTTCGTTAATATAACACATCTTGTTATGAAGCTTTAAAATCCAACATTAACAATGCATATGGATAAAATTATTACAGAAGCACCGCCTTTGTTAAACATTTCAATGCGATATCGAGTTCGCTTTAGAAAGATTCATTTATAATTTTTTGTAATTAATTTATTAAATTTTAAAATAACAAATAAAATCAATGAACCTAACGCTAAATGCGTTGGTTCTATTTATTCTAATTATTTATATCTAATCGCTTTCCTGTGCCTTATTAACAATGTTAACAATAATAGTAATATTGTGTTCCAAATAACAACTAAAGATTTGACTACTAACCACTATAAACTGCTTCCTTGGATTTGGAATTAAATACAAAACTTTTAATTATTTAAAATAATAGTTATAATCAGCTCCTGGCTATTTGCTGTATTTTTAATAACCTTTGAGTGTTTTAAATTCAATTAAGTAAAATCGTTGTTTAAATTAAAAATCCTATTTACGATACGCTTATGGGTGTACACATCTTACGAGGGGAGGTTTTTATGTAATCTACCTAGCTATGAAAATAATAAGTGACAATCGCCATTGTTTGATGTCAACTTACTGTGACATTTGTCGATTTACTTATTCAAATCAGACAGAAATTTCAATTTCTGCAGAGGATTAAGTGTGAAAAAATTGGTGAAGTAAAGCTAGAATTTAGAATCGTTATAAAATTCTTAATAAAAGAGGGAAATGGACCAAAAGTTATTTATAAAAAGATGATCGGCGTATATGGAGAAGATACACCATATTATTTTACAATTACAATTTTGGTGTAAGCAATTTCGATGGGGCGGAGAATCAATTCAAGATTATCCAAATTGTGGAAGGCCTGTGAAAGCACGAAGCATCGAAAACAACAAAAAGTTGAAGACTTGGGATTGACAGATCGAAGAATAAAGGTTTCAATAATTGCTAATGAAGCAGGAATATCAGAGACAACAACCTTAAAAATTTTACATGAAGATTTGGGTATGAATAAAGTCTCTGCACGTTGGATTCCAAAACTGCTCACTCCCAAGCAAAAGTTGCGCAGACGAGAATTTGCGACGAAAACTTAAGAGCTTTAGCAAATGACAAGGACTTTTTTAAAAAATCATAACTGGTGATGAGACATGGATGTATCACTGGGATCCAGTAACCAATATTCTATGCAAAGGGTACGCAAGGGATCTCCACCACCAAAGAAAGCAAGGTCGCAATCTTCATCAGAAAACTAGCCGCTACAATATTTTGTGATGCTGAGGATATCTTGTTGATTGAATATATGAAGAAAGGCACTACAATTACAGCAGATATATATGAGAATATAACTAACCATTTAAAACCAGCTATACTGTTAAAAAGACCAAGTAACCATGGACAGAAGATTATGCTGCTTCATGAGAACTGCAGGGTGCATAAAGCTCGAAAAGTCGAAGAAGTAATCTACGACTGTGGCTTCCTAGAAATGAGACAGTCCCGACTTGGCACCAAGCGACTATTACTTATTTCCTAAGCATTTACGCGAACAACGTTTTTCTTCTGATGAGGAGCTAAAAGAAACTATAGAAGAGTTTTTTTCAGACCTACCGAAAGAATTTTTTTTCGAGGGTATAGCATTACTGGAGGAAGTATTGGACTAAATGTATAAATGTTGAAGGAACCTATGTTGAAAAAAAAAATATTACTTTGCGTTCAATTATTTTCCTTCATGGTAGATTAAGTAAAAATCTCCCCTCGTATATTGTATACTATCCTACATTCCTTACCCTTTAATAATTAAAAATTCCGATAAAATACATTTTTAGATATTTTTAGGAAGATTAATCGTTTCAAGTTTTGTTGACTCCGCCATGACATGTGTGCTTTATGCTAGCATTGTAAGAGTGCCCGGTAAATCCCTTTGTTGAGATTTTTCTAAAACATGCTCTGCCATCACTATCAGTTGTAAGATGCGTCATATAAAAATGCTTTAGAATTTTGTTTTCCAGGCTTCTAGCATTAGAGCGTAAAACCTAGCATGATATGTCCACCACGTTATCTTGCTCGTACATTTAGAGGATTCTGTATTTATCTAACGGTTCAATTCATATTCAGGGTTATTGACCGTACTGAAATGTTTAGTCATCCTAAATTAATAAAAGGAAAAACGTGTTGGTAATGGAGTATATATTATGTTTTGGTTTCCGTCTTCGCCACATTCCCTAAGAAGCCCATTGTCACCCATTCCATTTAACGCATCACCACCAGTGAACTTCTACTCGCAATGGAATTCCCTTCAGATCCCGTGTTAGGGTACCACGCTCGGCGTGATTTATCGAAGGAAGGTTGAACTAAATTCTACACATCCTGAATAGTAAGTTATGTATATTATTTTACTACCAACTATGTTTTTGCGAAATCTCAAGAACATGTGAACCAATTTTTGAATTACCGGGCATTGCTGGGATTTTATTTGACCAGCAATAAAATTCCACCTACGTTCAGGTGATCTGAAATAATTTTTAGGTGAAATTAAATTGCAGTCGATTTGCACTTGCCCATTACTTTTCAAAGTAAATAAACAATTCACGTTCAGTGTTGCGTAGAGCATTTAAAGTAGTTCAATGTATGTTTTGATAATTAGTATACAAGGTCTTATTAGTTTAACTTTGTGTATAAGTGATTAAATATGTACTTTATAACGTTTTCTTTCATTAAACCGGTTTTATATATCTAATTCTTACTATTTATTAATATATTAAGATGATCTTGATTACTATTTAGCTTTATACAAGTAGTACTAAAAATGTAAACTATGCGATCTAAAGAAAATTAAGTAGTAAGTATTGAAGACCCGCCTTAAATTTGTATCTATTTGATTTTAGTTAAGGTATCCTGACCGCCTTACAGAATTAAGTATATACAGAGTGCGTCACCGCATAAGCAACTTTTAATATCTTTGAACGTTATATTGACAACTAAACAGATGGCGCCGCCGTATTTGACGAATTTTGATTAATCCATACACAGTGTGGTCCAAATATCGTTACATTAGTACCGATGAACTCATCCCAACTTCACTGGTACGGCCGGCCAATTTCAAGGCTATTTCACTATTTTCCAACTATATCGTAGTGTCACTTTAGCACCTGATACTATAAGTAAAGGAAGTGTTTACAAAATCATACTCAAATTATAAGCAATTAATTTAAAACAATTACAGAAACCTTTTCAAAATAATTAAATAGTTTCAAAATTATAATTTAATTTTAAATAAATAATTTTATATATGCCGAAGGGTTCACGCAATATAAAAGTTTATTATAGGAACCTTTCCGGACGGCTATAAATACGCAATTCGAAAGTTAAGGGTAAACCTTTAGTAAATCAGAGCATAGTCGCCCATATAGCAATAAACACATTAAACAAGAGCCATAACCATTTAAAAGTTTTATGAGGGCAGTTTTCGAAAAAAACTACAATTAACCGCAAGGAAAGGGTCAAATACTCCCACTATGAGAAAGTTAACAAAACGAACGTAGGCAAAATCCGATTGGTTCACATTTAAAAAAATGCTTAAACACCATTGGCAAGCAAGAAAATGCCGGAAAACGTCGACGTCGATATAAGCCTGACTTGGAGAAATTTTCGCTTGTTTTGTGCCAAGAGTCGCGTGAGTGCATGTGCAGCGTAGCTCTAAGCCAGTGTATGTTAAGTTACATTCACTGTTCATTACATGGCCAGTTCCAAATGTAGCAAGAACCGCCTAAGGACAAATTATTAGAATTCCTTTGGCAGATGGCTAGTCCACCGAATATCTAATTAAAATTCGAGCCTGAATTTGGGTTGTAACTAGTCAAGATATAATTCAAACATCAAATGGTGTACGAAGGAACCGACTTCAAAGTCAAGGTTTCAATGTTATCTCCCAGCAGTGTTAACAACAGAAGATATTCTAAATCAAGTTATCTTCTGTTTAATGTTCAAAAAATAGATTAACACAGGGAACTAAATTATGCTTCATTGAAATTTATAAACAATTTAAATAACAGCGTTCGCTGGGTTAGCTAATGTATTTGTAAACAAGAAGTTTATTTACAAAAGATGTTCAGTAATTTATCAAGGAATTTATGTAGGTCAAAAAAAACTAGTTAAGGTCAAAAATTAATTAGATTAACAGTAAACAACTGTTAGGGTAACATCAAATAATAATTAGATTCATAGTTATATGTATAAGTAAGCATTTGGAAGTTGAACTGTTTATAATTGCGCAATATGATACATACTTCAATATGTTTAGTTAGTACAATTTAGGAAATTCAACAAAGGATATTCAACTATTTAGGCTCTTATTAGGCACATACCTGCTATTGTTACTCGCGTCAAAGGAATTGACATTTATTGCGGGTTGGAATTTGTCAGAGCCTAACCTTGGATAAATAAGAATTTTCTAGAAGAACAAGACGATGAGGTAGGCAGTAAAGGTAAGAGTGATTTTGTAGAATTTTAGTTTAGTTTAAGGCATGTAAGCCGTGCGTTGTTGTTACGATAAAGTTTCGGATAAGGGTGAACAAAATTTTAATAAATGAACATTTTAAATTGTAACATGTTTGTTTTCTTATAATTAAACACGAAATCACGTTGGAGAAAAAACTGATCTATTACATAAGTTAATTTTAATAACTATTATCAAAACAAAAGGTATATGAACGTTATCCCAACTTGGATAGAATAATCTTTTATTAGGGTTTGAGTGAAGACCTACCATAAATTAGATTAACGTTCATCTATCTGAAAATGTGGTTTCTTTTCAAAAATATTATATTTGTATAACTTGAAATAATACTAATTATTTAACCATCTCTTATGGCTTAGCATATACATTTTAGATCCTAATTTTCATGTTGATGTATAATTTTCTATTGATAATAAAATTCATTTTGTGCGAACTACAAAATATTTATTGTGAATTCTTGCAAACTTTCCCTAATTACAGGTATTCATCTAAAAGATTAAATCACTTTCTAAACTAAAGTAAGTTACACGAATTACTTTAAACTAACATTGGACTTTTAGAGTACTCTGTAAAAATTATATGGGGTTTGTCAACAGTAAGTACATTTTTGAGGGTGTACATAAATACTGTCTAGTACACCTAAACTTAGTAACGATTAGGCTACTATATTAATTAGCACCCTACTGTAAAACTACGTTACTTCATAAACGAACAGAAGCCAAAATTGTCTTGGAAGGCATAAACTTTTCTTAAGAAGATTAAGCGTCTAGCGATTTTCTTTTTCAATAATTTAAACTCAACTTTTGAAATTCGGAATAGTAACTTTATACGTCCATGTATTTAAATTGACAATTTTTGCCTAATTAAGCTTTTATGCTAATAGATGGCGTATGTTGGTTGAATTCTGGCCGCTTCGAAAATCGATTTGCTTCATAACGCAAAAAATGATCGATTTTCACTTTTGTACAATGGCCGTAAAGATTGTTTTAAAAATACTGAACAAATTTTAGTTAATAGTGTCGCTAATTGTGATACTTTCGTATACAGAATTTGGGTCTGATATATTACATTGAATTCTCTCCAACATAGCAGATGTAATCAAAGAAGCCATCTTTTTGGACAATAATTTTGATAGCATTGTTAGCCGAAATTATTTCCGCAATACACCGAAATGTAGGAATACGAGTATCCATTTCACTATTAATTATGGTAATGTACAGCTTTGTTTAATTTACCACGTACGCCGTTTTTGGATTTAAATCGATATTTTTTAGGCTGTAGTACTCTTATTAGTATGTTATATCAAATTTACTGCTAAGCTTTTGTTTTCTTTATATAAGAAATGTTTATTAAAAATTTTATAATTACTATTTTATATTAAATTAAATAAGTTTGGAAACTTTTTAAAAGCTTGAGCTCAAATCTGTTGCTAACTGCATAACTACTACAATTTAAAGTCATTAGTTTTTGTTACCACTTTGGAATTAACTACTTAAATTTAATTAATGTTACTTTGTTTCGGTCTAATTCTTTTATTAACTGATTTACGCTTGACTTTATTTTGAAAATTGCATTAATCTTTAAATGTTTGTAAGAGAGTCTTCGAAATTTGTTGACTATATTAGGAAAATTTAACAATTATTAATAAATAAAAATTTGCAAGAAGCTAGTATTCAGAAAGATTCCTGTTATGTTTAATTTTGATACATGAAAACACCGCCTGGTACCAAATAAAGTTTCAATTTTTTTCAGAACATTTCTTGTTTTATATTCCTAGGTTTGTCACTAAAATTTAATAAGTCACTATTGTGATATCTTTAGTCCTTTGAGTAATGCACTTGTCTGGGCTGAAATATTTTTGTATCCTTAAATACATGTAATTAATATTGCAAATATTAATTACAAAATATGTATGATAAATGTTCAATCAAACCGTAATTATTATTTCTTTATTAATGAAATTTTTATTTTAATTATTACATTTATGCATTAACAGTTTTCTTACAAATGCAAAGTAAATAGGTCAAGTTTCCAACGCACTTATGAATTTTACTATTTGTTTTGACTATGTAAATTTTAAAAGCCCTAAAAGCTTTTTTCCTTATGATTCAGCTAGCTGAGATGAACCCTTATCTGATGTACCTCTTTTGTTCCTTTACTCGGTATAAATGTAGGAACAATCCTTTATTTCACAGTTTTAGTGATAAATTAACAAAATCTGACAAATTTAGGGCATAGAAAGGAGCTTTTAACGTTGGTTGTTCTGTGGTTTTTGAACCATTCATTTGCAACAAATAACTATAAATTTTGGAGCGCTCAGTATATTCCTTCGTATAACAGTTTTTTATTCATTCAAGATATTTTCTAAAAACAACAATAAGTTAAAACTGTTCGTATTATTTTTTAACTTTTAAATTAATTTTGTAAGTTTGTAAGTTATAACATATGATTTAATGTAATTTGCGTGTTACCAATTCAGTCGATTGACTGTCGACACTGTACAACATATGATAGGTGATGGTCAAACGAAAGATTCATTTAAAACATGCACACTAAGGAATATAGTAAAATTAAAAGGTACAGGTCTCCGTTAGAGAGAATTTTTTGTGGTAAAGGAATTAAGGATCCGCGAAAGTGCGGGATGTCACTGTACCTTTAACATCTACCTGGAGCTTCGACTAAGTGGATGTAAAACCAACTGTTAGAATATTATGTGGGTATATTAAGACTCGTGGAAGCGCAAGGTTACTCTAGTCGTAATTATCTATTCCAGCTTGTGTTCAAATTACTTGTATTGTACGAGTCTGAATCAAGTCTTCTTATACGACGGACCAGGGACAAAAGTTCATTTTGGTTCAACTATTTTCACCCTAGTCAGCCACCTGGTGGTTTTTAGGGAATATCAAATTTTCGATACCTTTGTTTACCTACTTGAATGATAGAAAATTAAATTCACAAATTTAAATTATACTCATGTTACTGAGCGAATGCAGCAACGTCTTGAGAATAGCTGTGATGAAGGTAGTTCTCAAAATAGTGTTACCATAGAACATCTTTTTGCAAGCCGTTCTCTTCCTGACTATTCTTAAGCGTAAATGGTGTGAGGAATTCGTCAATAATTTGAGTATACATAATTTTTATAGTGTGAATAAAGAATTTCTTATTCAGCACCGTTAAGTTGCGTCATTGCTTTTTGCTATCTAATAATAAGAAGTATGTTTAAATGGTAGGGGATGACATCAAAATTGTATCATTTACGAATGAAACTATTACGTTCCAATCGTTCTTAGGATTTGAAACGTTTAGGGTAAGAGAAGAAATTGCATAAAAACTTTTGAAGTGAAAACCAAGTTAAAAATGCAATTTAAAATTTTCTTGATTGAAGAACTATTTAGGTATAGCAAGAGTAATCATCATTCAATACATTTATAAAGTAGTTGACCAACATATGTGTCTGTTCCACAACTTAAAGTTCTATTTTAAAGTTATCAGTAGGTAGAACTGTATCGAAGTAAACATTTTCAAATATAATAAATAATTAGCGAATTAATAAAATATTAATATCAATTTGTATAAGCAACATCTAATGACAAATTGATGTTGGTAATGCCAATTCCATGAAGCTTCTTCCTATCGAGCAAGGAACTCTGAAATGTGGCAAGATCTTAGCTGTAACATTTTCGATGGCGTCCCCTCCACATAATGATTATGCATGAAATTTTGAGCTACGTCATTATCAAACATTAGTATAATACCGAACGCATTCTATATTAAAATTCTAAATGAATCCATCGGTCCCCAGCTGGTCAAACTTTGAGTCATTTTCTTTGAACGCTATAACATATTAGTTAACATAACATTTTAATTGCCATTTATAATATACAGATCATACCTTTGTTTTGTGACAAATCGTAAAACAAAAATTCTATTTTGCTGATTTTTGATCTAAGATGAAGAAAAATAGAATGCTAATCTAAAACCTAAATTTATTATAGCCGTTTCTGTTTATATGCATTTTACTAGTGTTTACCTCACGCTAATATCAATAGCAATAATAATAATATTACACATTAATATTATTACACAGAATAATTTAATATAAGTACTCTATTGTAAAGCAATACATGCATAGTTGCTTGTAGTTTATAATTTAAATGCACTCTGTTAACAATGTTATAAGTGATCATTGAACAAAGTTTCCGGTGGATGATAAAATGAAAATCATGTCTTAGCTAACTTGATTTTCTAGTAAATTATTCTGTCAAATTAATATCATGCATTAGAAAACATAACCGTCAATTTGACACATACTGTTTTACCAGAAAATAGAATAAGGTAACGCATGGCTTTAATTTATTTAGCCTACTGAACATTTTTGTTAATAATCATTCGTTATAATTTTCCACAGGTTAATGTTAACAAAGAACCGGAAAACGAAAGGATACCGAAAGTGCTAGTAATAATTAATGGGGTTTCCCTGTGATTACTATCCCTGAACATTTCCGACACATACGTCTAGATGCGTTTACTTCCGTTTTATAGGAAGTAGCCACTTTTATGTTTACTAAGCATAATACTATACAGGGTGGCCCAAGATTCCGTGGACGAAAGTTTATGAAGTTATTATTAGAGATAGAACAGATTTATTAGGAAAACTTATAGATATATAATAGGAGAATCTCTTAAATTTATTTTCAAATATACAGGGTAATTCGTATTACAATGGCATATCAAAGTTATATTTTTTCTTATGGAACATCCTATATATTTTTACAAATTATGATCGTCCTTAATACATATATCAAAAAAGATACGAGGCACTATACCTCTAGAGTTACAAATAACGGAGCTATTTACATTTTTGTAATAAAAAACGGCCCACTTTGTCATATTGCTGTGTGTTAATAAGGTAAGATAATAAGCTAAAATTTACACCAAAAATTATCTACAAAAGATATACAGGGTGATAAAGTTTTGCGCATCGTTATTGTTCTCAAATTTTTCAAATAGAACGCCCTGTATATTATAGTTGCTTCATGTGCAGAATTTAACATGATTTTAATAGCATCTATCATATCGGCATCAAAATGATAGAAATTTTTAAGGTAAATTGATTTTTTTCTGAACTTTTCCAAAATTATTGTTGTTATTAATAATTTAATACATAAAATGGCATCACACTTTGAAAAAGCATTAAAACTATTAACGTAACAATAAAATAGATGAAATGAAATAATGATTATTGTGCATGCCCCTTAAAATTAAGGATGCACTTTAACTGAACATCACATGCTATTTTATGTGGACGCTAAAGTGTTAATGACGCGTTTAATGATGACCACTTTTAGTTTGCTAACCTTCATTAAAGTGAATTTATAACACTTGTTTCTGTTTCTACTCTAAAGATATGTTCTGAACATCCAGATACAGAATGTTTTCATAAAGCGGCTAGCAGTAGAAAAAATCCCTGATAGAGTGTTCAACCTCGCATGGTATCGGCGATCCACGACCTCGCTCCCCTATAGCTTTGCTGGCCTGGTTGAATGCTCGACACGTCTAGCCGCGCTTTAAAAGACAATTTGGCCCATGATAATGTGCTAAGAGAACCTTAGTAGTTAGTAATATACGTGTTGATTAAAAAGTACGTCACCAATTTTCTTAACTACGAGAAATAAATTTAAAGAACAAAAATCATGGGTAGAATTTCTTAGTTTACCTAATCTTCACACCTAAAATGGGTACTAATGCAATTTGCTTTGTAAATTTTAGACTTCACTATATTTACCTTTAGGGTTCTAAGGTTGTATAAATATTATCAGAAAAAATATCTATAAAGTTTACAAAAACTGAATCGATGTTGTAAACAACTAACGTAAATGTATGGAAATCCGACACGTTAAGATGAAATTAAGTTGAGATTGTAGTAATAAAAAATTTAAAATGAATATACCCACTTTTTTGTGAATGCATGATTATTATTTTATTAAAATAAAACCGGATTAAATATAATTAACTGTTATTTCTGCTAAATAACTGATAATATGTGTGTCAGTCATGAAATTGAAATTGTATACAATTACGACCAAAAATTGCCATCTGAGCTAATGCTGACCCCTTATGCCCATATTTCCGACATAGGTCCATAAATGCGATCGGACAGTACCATTTGCCGATATATTGATTAAGAATTTGGTAATTATAAAATAGTTTTTTTACTCACAGTTTGGCCAAGACAGTTATTTTCTCTAGGCGCAATGGAATTACTTGTACTTTCTTGATTTGTTGGTTTCTTCTTTTTAGTGTTTCCTTTAGCAGTTGAAGCTTTTCTCTTGTTTATTCTGTCTACCTTTTCGTTCAATTTTGTTTGCTTCTCCTTCTTTGATATTCTATGAATTCTTCACTTATTAGCCACTGTTGGAGTCATTTCTGTCGTTGCTAAATTTTTGTCCTTTTTTCCAATGCACCATTGTCTGCTGGTCAAAAAAAGCCGTTTTAAAAGGTGTTGGTAAGTTTTTTGCAATTTTTGCTTATTTGGGGCCTGATAATCTACTGTGGCGTATTTAGTCAATTTATCAACAATATTCACTTCCTCCTCAGCATCATCTTAGACATCTTATCGTTGTGCGAATTGATTAACAATTTCTTGCGTATTGTGATCAGGTAAAAGCACTCCATTAAAATAACTTCTTTAAACACATTACCAGTGAAAGGATAATCATCTTTGTTGGTCTTTTCTAAGTTAATTATGTCAAATTGACCGTTCGATTGAACATCCATGTTAAGTATATTATTATTTCCGAGCCATACGCTCTTGTCAATGTCGATACTAGTCGTCAAAGAACTATCTATACCGGCTAAGTTATTTTCAAGTGTCATCGTGAAATTAAGTGTTCAAAACTGTTTCTAGATTTGCAACATCTTTGTTTTTATACATATTATTATCTAACATGACAACATTTTCATTACTTTCTTCTAATATTTCATATTCAGTTGTTTGTCTATCTATATGTAACTTTGGGCATTTTCTAATTTCTTGCAA
The DNA here is from genome assembly GCA_024586415.1 of Phrixothrix hirtus. NCBI lineage: Eukaryota > Metazoa > Arthropoda > Insecta > Coleoptera > Phengodidae > Phrixothrix > Phrixothrix hirtus. Next base: position 15,060 of record JAHWXV010090546.1, read on the forward strand.
AAATTATTTAAATCTTCTAAATTTATTTCACCAGTCCAACTTTCTGAAGATTCAAATTTAAAGTTTTTTTAAAGTAATTGGGTCCACCCTTTCTTCAAATTGTTTAAGGAACTTTACATTATGTCACACGTGCACATTAAACATTTAGATTTTACTACTTCTACCGTTATATTCTCTTTGGGTTTTGCTAATATTTTTCCACTCTATTAACATCAAAAGGACACAGACCACATGTTTCGAAACATTTTCTTATTATAGATTTATTGCAAAAATTATCAAGGCAAGTTTTCAGCAAAGGTGAGAACTCCTCTTCCTTTAACTTTTGACCATGATTATTCAAGCGCCAATTATGAACACAGTCCTTCCAAAACTGTTTTAGTGGTGTAAATGCAGGCACGTCAAGCGACTGTAGTATGTGTGGTAACAAAGCTATTAAAATTATACCTTCCTTTTTGCAAAATTCTATTAATAACAAACTTAAATGAGAACTGTGTTCATCCAAGAATAGTACAACTGGAAATATAATCTGATTATCTTTCAGTCATTTGAAAAAAAACGTTTGTAATGAACTCACAAAAGATTTGGCCAGTCATCCACCCAGAATCTGAACGCCCAACGCCCCATTTAGGTGGCATTTTTGAAATAATGTTTGTTGGCATACGTTTATAAGAAAAAAGTACCAATAGGCAAGGAATTTCTCCAGCTGCTGGAATAGTTAATAAAACAGTTAAACATTCTTTTTCGTCATTTGCAATTCTATTATAAACCTTTTTGGTCCCTTTCTGAACAATTACTGGTTTTTCTTTTGGAGCCCAATAAAAGCAGTTTCGTCACAATTAAATGCCCTTTTGGGATCTTTTGTTGCGTAAAATATGATTTCACCCTTTTAAACTATTCACGAATTGCTTGTTTAGTGATTTCAGCGCGGAGATTCGTAAGATGTTGAGAAATCCTTTGCGAAAGTTCTGTGTGTCTAGAAAGAAATCCTTTATACCAATGACGTTCCGGTACTCCGTGCTTAAAGGGATTAAGTCGGTATAATTTTGCCGCTAATTCAGTAGCACTTTCTAATAACTAATTTTTTGTGATTGATAGGCCAGAATTACTTAAATATATTATCCTTAGTCAGAACAGTGGAAGCCCCTGATGAATTTTTATATTTTTTGTTTATTTTGTTAATTAGCGTAGTTTTTGCTATATTAAATTTGACGGAAGCTTTTTTATAGCTCAAACCATTTCTTATAGCGTGCAAGGCATTGCCAAGTGTAGCTTTGCCATAGTTCTTATTCATTTTTTATTCATAACAATAGGTCTGAGGCGAACGTGACGCAATGTGTTTTCAGAAAGCTACCCCCGTGGTGAAATGGAATTTACATTTTTGAGGAAATAAGAATGTCTCTATAAATAGTTTTTTAGAACGAGTAGAAGAATTGAAAGCTGCTCGAAGTGTTACCGATGACCAATTATTTGTACAGGCTATAGATTTATTTAGCGACAAGGAACTCGTTTGGTTTAAAGCGATCCATTCTGAAGTTGACAATTGGCCTAGTTTAGTTAAGGCGCGCTCAAAGAAGACTTTCTTCCTTTCAATTATGACGACAAGCTCTTGGATGAGATGAGGTTGAGAACCCAAGGACAAATTAAGAGTATTGGTATTTATGTTGCTATCATGAGGAATTTGTTTAGTCGCTTAAGCCAACCACTGCCAGAAAAGACCCAATTACGCGTTTTGATTTTTTTTTTCATCCCTTTGCATTATGACACTGAACCTTCAGGTTATATGAAAGTGCCTGGCCAGCCTCTGGTACATGAAGTGTGTACCAGAGTTGCACATGCTAGCAGGTACAGGACATGTACCCTGCCAGTGTCTTTCGGTACTTGGTTCCAGATATCTATGTTGCCAGCCGTCGATTGGTGTTCGTTTGTTGTTTGTTTCGGAACCCTAGATGGACGGGTTCCCCTTGGTCGCGGTTCCGGTGTTGTCCCGAAGATGGTGGGTGGGGAATTCCAAGAGAAGAAGATCTCTGTACCTTACGGGCCGTTGATGGCTTTCCGAAGGA
>JAHWXV010090548.1:0-19698 GCA_024586415.1 Phrixothrix hirtus
GTCGACGCTTACTTTAGGTTTCCACGGGATTTTCGGAATGAAGGAACAACCTAATTTCTACATGGCATATGTTGCACTCGTTCTGGGTTATGCTTTTGACTAAGAATCGAGCGTGACAAACTATTTATAGTATTTATATAATGACATTGTTATGCGCGCACAATTTAGACCGAAAAGTTGAATATTAGACTTTCCTTTTCAATAGGTGGTCTTTTTTATATTTTTTGCCTCCGACTATTGCAGATTTTAGTACATAATAGTTCATAACTGCTAGCAATTCGTAATTGTGTCCAACTGCGGAACATTCTTTCAGAACACTTTACTTTACTTATAAGGAACTGCTATCAAAAGATTTTCTGGTAAGGTTAGAAGTTTGTACTTGATTTATCGGCAATTCAGCAGATAACGAAAGTGTATTTTGAAAATCTGGTTATATGAACTGAATTCCCAGGAAATACTATGATGGAGATCCGTACTTTGTTATCGAAGGACTGTATCTTAAGAACCATTACAGAGCAAGCGATGTATATATAGAAAGTTGCTTCCCCTATTCAAACTCAGAATGCACGTTGGATGGAAATAAAAATGCTAGTAACCTAATTTACTCAAATTTGCACATTTATTCAGGCATACTTGCTGTGATCCTTAAACATGAACTGAACGACGAAATCTCCGTTACTGAACGTCTATTGATGGATCCTTTACTAGTCCAAAAATTGATAAAAATATTTAGCTGCAATGTAATAATAAAGTTCTTTAAGTATTTTAAATTTTCGGTTGCTTAAATATACGAGGGTAGACTGAAGATTAATGCACACATGCTTGTAGAAAGCGAACAAAATGACCTTCAAAAGCACACCGGACGGCATATTGAAGTATCTTTCCCCCTCAATACTCGTGTGCATGTTTGAGGTCGTTGCGTTCATCCAGAGTATTTCGAGAAGCGGAAGTATGGAGACGTGCTTTAGTGCTGTCAACGCGAGTTAGCAGCGTGTCGTTGTCGAATTTTTAGCTGCTGGAAAAGTGACTCCTACTGAGTTTATAGGCTGTTTATGGTGACGATGTTGATAAGTCCGGGTAACACAATTTCATGGTTTCGAGCCTAGAAAAACCATAATTGTTGATGAAACACGCAGCGGACGTCCAATCAGTACCACAGACAATAAACATCACAAATTTATCGATGATTTGATTCGAAATGTGTAAGTGGCAACTTGGCAACGATAATCTTGCAACGTGACAACGTTCGTTCACACACACGCAATTGGTGTGGCTCTGCGAAACTTGAAGTTTGAACCGATTCCACACCCTCCTTCTTCCCCCGATCATCCGCCTTGCGATTTTTATTATTTTCCTCTAATCAAGAGAGACCTCAAGGGTAATCATTACACCTCGGACAATGAGGTGGAGGCATCTGTCAATTTCTGGATTCGAGAAAAGTCGGAAGAGTTTCTCAGTGACGGATTAAAAAAAACTTGTTATATACTGGGAAAAATGTGTTAACCTTAACGGTTACTATGTACAAAAATAGATATATGGTTTTGAAACTTAGGAATTGTACTTTAATATACTTTTTGCCCTATTTGCTATTTGTTTTTGTTCGCGCTCTACCAGCACGTGTGCATTAGTTTTCAACCTACCCTCGTAAATTGATGTTGCATCAAAATTTGATTGCACGTTAATAAAAGATTATACAATGGTGATCTATAGTAAGGATACTTTTAATAAGATACGGTAACGTTGCATGAAGTACAGGTAAACTTGAACTCTTTACAAAACTTTACAATGATGCAGTCTTTCGTTGATATGTGACTAAGCATGCATCCCTACCGTATCCAAGATATTAATTTTTTGACTGCACTTTAAAATTAGATTTGTAAACATTCAGTGCAAATTTTGCATTAAAAAGTCATGAAAACAATTATTGATATTAAAAATAATCCTCCGATATAAAATAGAATTGGATTGCCTGTGTTTAGGTGTGCTTTTTGATTTATCTATTTAGTTACAATAAATTCATCGAAAAGGCCAGTTTAATTCAAGATTTACGCATGAAATTACGAAAAACGCCTTTTATTGTGGTCTTTTTAAATACAGCTGTAGGTTATAATAATAATAATAATAAAAAATGTTACAAAAATAATAAAAAAACAAAATTTTACACAATGGACGAAGTTCAGTGGGTGACAGGAGTCACCCTCTGCTCTTCCACTTAACCCATTCTATTATACAAAAACAAAACAGAATTTCAATAACTGAGATATGTGTACACGAACTTACAGCTATTATAGTATATTTGTGTGAAATCGGTAGGAATACCAGTATTTTCAATTACTATTTCATTAATAGATTTCGAGACCGTTTTTTAAATAGTTTGATATTGAATGGTTTTATCTCCGCCAAAACAGAGTTACATAACTTGCCAACATTATAAGAATAGGATCTTTTATATAGTCAGTCTATGTGCAGGGATGCCAATAATATTCTTCCGCCGGATATTAACATTATGAATATTGGTTCTAAAAGTGATTTTGCGATAATGGTAAGGAAGCGTGTTATACAAAATAATTTTGTGATATAGTACTACCGAATGTAATATACGTCTCTTTCCCATGTTTAACCATGCACCACTCTCTAATATGTCACTTATAATAAGTTCCCTTTTCTTTACTCCAAATATAAGACGTAAACAGGTATTTTGAACCACTTCCATTTTTCTCGTCTGACGCGGTCCATTGACTGAACTATAATATGAAAAGTGAGACAATACTAAAGCATCGCAAAGCACCATTCTCGATTGGTGATTTAACAAGTTCCTAACTCCATATACAGTGCTTTCATTTAATCCCGAACCACGTGTGGTCATTTATGGGCGGCAACCAAATTAACGCGATGCTACACATTAGTACATAATTCCCTAACATTTCATGTGCACTTGTTTCGATGTCACATTTATAGGTTAAAATAAATATTGATTCATGAAAATGTTACATGAATAATTTACAGTTCTAATTAAAATTAGAATTAGAATTGGAAATTAGAAATTCATATTATCTAATGGAAGTTATTAAACAGGCCTGTGCCAAGCTCTTATGCACTTGCATGGCCCTGTGAATGAACATCTTGATTTTACAAAACTTTTGAAGGTTCAAACATAAAAACCAAATATGGAAATTTCAATTTAATTAATAATTTTATAATACTTAAAAAAGAAATCAATTATTTTCTGTATAATTTACAATAAACAAACCATTTGCTATACAAAGATTAATACGGTGCTTCATGTTATTAAACACTTGTTGCAATTTATCAATGGTTATGCTTCTAATACTCATCTCAATGGCTAATCTTAATTCTTCAACGCTATGAAGACGGTTTTGATAAATATTGCGTGTGCGTGTGCGTGAGCGTGAGCGTGTACGTGTGCGTGTGCGTGTGCGCGTGCGCGTGCGCCGGTGCGTGTGCGCTTGCGCGCGTGTATGTGGGTGCGTGCGTGGGTGCGTGTTCAGGTGCCTGAGCGTGTGCGTGTGTGCTTGAGTGCGCGTGGGCGTATGCGCGTAAGCGTGCGCGCGTTCGTGCATCTGTGTACGCGTGTGCATGTGAGTGTGAGAGCGCGTGTGCATGTGCGTGTTTGTGTGCGTGCGCGTGCGCGTGCGCGTGTGCGCGTGCGCGTGCGTGTGCGTATGCGTGTGCGTGTGCGTGTGCGGGTAAGTGTGCGTGTGCGAGTGTGTGTGTGTACATTTGTGTGGACTTATGTGGTCAATATATCTAGAAAACCAAACGTCGTAGAAAAGTGAAATTGTATATGTAAGTTTATTACTGCTTTGGCACCACCTAGTATGAATTTTGTTAAAAGTGGATGACCGGAAATATCACTTTATTCTTGTGGTTTTTAGATTTCTTGCATATTTTTCGAAAACGGCAATAACGATTTAATTAAACTGACCACGTTCCTTGCGCCTATAATACTATATTAGATGAACTAATTGGTTTCTCTGGCAAAATTTGTTGAAGTGAGTTATTGAGAAAAATCTGTAGAGTTAAGCAAAATTTTGTCTGGTCAGTAACTTGGATGGGTGACCGTTCCAATTATCGTCCCCAAAATAAAAATAAATTAATACTTTAATGATTTTTTGTGCATTATTTACATACTTAATTACTTTTGATTTAAATCTATAAACTATTTTAGGTTTAAATGGGCTTTAAATTTAATTATAAAACTCTTAGTACATGCATAAAGGAAATCATGAGTGGATGAATTGTTTATGCTTTTAAATTAGTTTTAAAGTTTACAATATAGGTATAAAGGAAACTAACTAACGTCAATAATTTCAAATTGAAGCTAAAATTTGCAAGAGAAATTCGTGTGTTGTCTCACACCAGATTTCTTTTGCACAGTTTACAGAAAAATTATTTATAACATCAAGATCGCTTAACTGACTGGATAAATTACGTTTGTTTGGTTTATGACCTAAGCCCAATTCTTTTAGCAGTTTATATGAACTACGCTTTTTATCATGTTTTTGTATTTCCGGTTGAATATAAGCTTTCTTTTCCCTAATTACTGATCTGCTGACTGGATTTCTAAGTACTTTATATCGATTTCAATCAGTTATACTATTGGTTCTATGAAAATGTTTCAAAATTTTATCTCGTGTATTCATTAATCTACTCAAATTATCATTAAGCTAGGCAGACGGCTTTTTTGTTATTTTCGCTCTTGTTATAGGAGCGTGCAAGACAAATCAGGATAAAATGATATTACTACTGAAATGAGTATGTTATCATCAATGTTGGCCATTCTGTATATCAAGGCCCAATTTACTTTCCTATTGTCTTCTATAAAATATAATAATTAAACATTTTAAACGATCTATATTTAACAAATTTTTGTAAAATTAAGGAGCATACTAAACTGAGTTCAAACAAAATCACACAGTAGTCGGATACATTGTGATTAATTTTTACCGTTCCAGATTTAATAATGTCAATATCTGTAGTGAGAACATGATCTAGAAAAGTACTGGTTCTATCAGTAATTTTAGTTGGTTCCTTAATTATTTGTGTAATATTCAATGAATCCAACATATATAAATATTTCTGAATACCAGGATTATGCAAATTTAACACATCAAAATTGAAATCATCTAAAAAAATTACTTTGTCTGATATAAGCAACAAATGAGAATAAAGCGTTTCACATTCTTCGATAAAAGTTGTATAATTACTAGACGGTGGCCTATATATAACTACGATCAGTAAACAGTGATTGTTAAGTAATAATTTAACCACTAATATTCAAACGTTGTAACGTCTAAATTGATATCTAATAATAGTAAATGTAAATTATTTTTATAGAAAAGGGCAACTCCTATACCTCTATCATCTCTGTATTTTCTAATAATGCTGTAATTTTCATTGAATATAAGCAAATCTTTAGGAATTGTTTCGTTTAACCAAGTCTCTGAAATCTCTATCAATTTCACATCTAAATTTAAAAAGAACTCTGTAAATGCAAGATAGTTTTTTAATATTAATATGTGTTAAATTTAAGTTGTACATGAACAATAACTATAACAAAAAGAAATAAAAAAACAATCTTATATTTTACTAATTGAGATTAAAAGAATAAACCAAAGATATCAGGAAATACTTAAAAACGCAATATAAATTGTTATCTGTATAGTAAGGTATTCTACGTAAAACAATTTTTGTTTATTTATTGTTTTATTCTATGAAACACAAAACACCGCTGTCGCATAATAGCCTGAATTTAATCTAAGTTTAATTTTATAAAGAAAATAAATAGCATAAGTGATAAATAAATACAAATAATTTTAGTATTTATCTATTTTAAAAAAAGGTTATTCACATCTTTTAACCATTGTACAACAATCACTTAATTATTTTGTTTGATAAACACAATTACATCAAGTGATCATACGTTCCTACGTGAAAATTTTTTAATTGCATCTTTTAATAATAAATAGCTTTGCTTCGTAAGATTTTCTTGTATCGTTATTTTCGTAGCATTTAGTTGCTTTTTATTTTTAAACATATATGTGCGTACAAGGTAATTAATAAATTTTACTATTATAGCCGCGAATGTGTATCATTTTTACGTTCAATTCAGTGTATTCTGTCTATGTCTTCAGATTTTACATTTACTTTAAGCTTTTCTCTAAAAAACTGCGTAATCACCTCATCCGTGTTTTTGTTGTTTGCATCTGGAAGACCTAACACTCTCATACTGTCTCTGCTGGTGTACTGCTCCCTTTTATCATGCTTTCCTTTTAATCTGCGATTATCAATTTCCAATTTACTAACTTGTTGAACTAATACCTTCATCTCATTCCCAATTTCAACAATTTTTGTATTTATTGTTTCAAGTGCGCCTTGACTTTATCAGAAACCACTTTCGCAATTTGGATAACTAATTCACTTTTCCATCTTTCATTAAAGATGCCGTTTACTACGTCTTTAATTCGTTCTTTGATATTCGCTCTTGTATCAGGAATATTATAATCGTAATATATAAATACTAGAAGTATATAAAATATTATTACTTATCAACAAAACTTTATATTTACAATTCTTGCGGACAGCGGTGTAAATGCATCCATTTAGCTCGACCGCATACTAACTCCCTGTATAGGGTGAAGTCTTTTTTGCCGTGAAGGCTTCAGGTTCTGTAATATATTTACCACAATTCAGTCGAACCTGGAAATATTTAAGTCTCTAGTAGAGCTTTATGTGTGCTAAATATCATATTGGTACATATCCTACGATTTTATTTCCTTATCTGAGACGAAGGCACATTTATTTTAATATTTTCTTCGCCAAAAAGCTGTTTACATCAGCTACGTTTGAATTCGTTTAGCTATGCTAAGCTAACATGTCAACCAATGAGCCACCGATGTTGTGGAACGTGATGGCTATAATTTATTTTAAAGTGTTTCGTTTAAATTTTCAACAAGGGCAGGATGTAATCATCACGCGACTTTGGTAGGTTCTTTAAAGATAGGCACACTAGTGACAGATGTTAAAGATAAAATTAAATTTCAAAAATGAAAATGAACCTCCAAATTTGTACCCTAATAAAGTTTAATAGCAAATAAGTATTTATTTATTAATAATGTATTAAGTAATTTACAGCATTTGTATTTAATTGCCATTTACGGATCAACAAAAAGCATACATTTTAGAATTTTACTTTCACACAATATGAAAATAAAAGGCGCGTAGAAACACCGTATCCCAGGCTTTATATCTGATTTAGCGAAAACTAAATCACTATAAAAGTATCTACGGCGGGATGAATAAACATGTTACATTATTCATAGGCATGATTAGTGTTGGACGGAAACAAAAAAGTATACGTCGCGCAAAACAAACACAGGAAAACCGTATAAAATTCTACATTGTGCTGAACTATTTATAGGATCAAGTAGTTTTGGACCAAAACCAGAAAGTACTCTTCCCACATGGCGAGCCCCAGAAAATACACGGCAGTTTATGAATCTGATTAAAACTTTCCCAAATGCAATGGAAATGATTTCCCAAAAAACTAATGCTTTGTAGCACATACCAATTAATTCAGGAATGATACTAAAGATATATGCTTACAAATTAACTGCTGTTTGTAAGTTGTTGTCTGTCGCTTGTCTTCATATAGTTGTAACGAGCTGGAACGCTTCTTGCGCCACAGAGTTTATTAAGTATATTAATTCTCCTGAATAGCTAGCTTGCTACGGCCACAACTATGAAGATACGGGGGATCCTACGTCTATAATGGAATTAAATTGGCAAAAATTCAGGAACGATTTGCAAAGGTCAAAAATCGGAGAAACCGTGATTTATGGCGCCACCTTGCCTTAATTCTTTTGACTGTTAGAACTTGAAAATGGGACGGTAGAGTGTCCTATTTCAAGACCGAAAGGATGTACTGTGATTGTATTATACTCGTTAGTTAATTATTTAGCGTAGTCCACTGGGTAGGCGCTTCAAGTGTGTTCGTTAGTCACAACTAAAAGTGCTTTACTTACTTGAGTCTAACGTTTCCCTGTAAGAAAAGGGTATTTACTATTACTAAAGTAATTTATAACGGTAAAATAGTAAGATCATCTGCTTCAAACAAATCGCTTATAATGAAGAAAACATAAAATAGTACAAACAATTCAATAGCATTTAAACCATTAATTATTTAAGCAATAAAATTGCAACCTAGGGGACCTCAGGGATTGATTTCTAAAGACCATCTTAATTAATAATAAGAAAATATTGCTCTCTTCTAGAAGTGTCCCTAATTTACTGTAATTGCCTAAATTAAATATATTTCCGGTTCGTTAATTAAGTTTTACACCACAGAAACAAATTGTCTAGCTATTGCGTGGCTGAAGTAGGTCTCCCAGCGGTTTATTACTACGTTACGAGAAAGGGGGCTGATTGCTAGATTCCCCAGTGAAGTTCGGTGACTTATAGGGTGGAAGATAATTATCTAAAAGTGTCACTTATTTGTACTTGAGTTGGACCGCGTGACTTCTGGTAGTTAGCCCCAATGCCTCCAAAGCGTCAAGATTAAAGCGTACATGATGGTACTTTCCCAGATCTTCCACATCCTGTGGCCAAACCTAGAACGGAGATAACAAAATTTCACCCAAATTTTACAAACTAGCTTACAGTGTCAACCTGCCTACTATTAACATAATAAGTATTGGCGGTTCACTTTTAAACCAGTTTATTCAAAAACTGCTGAGCCAATATTTGTGTAATTTTTACAGCTTATTAATAAATCATTTGCTATTACAACTGAGAAGTTTCGTTTTGTTACCTTAAACCATTTCGTAAATTTTATAAATTTCTTACAAAAGAGTGCAATAATTTAGCGTGTTCTCAGAATGCTTATTTTAAAAAGTTTATAGCTTTGTTATTGGTGAACAAAATTTAACGAAATTGGAGTAGTATACAGCTCAAACCTTAAAAAAGAGATGGTATATACTAAAGTTTAGGAAGTCATTTTAGTTTCTCTATTCTTTAAAAAAAGGTTATTCGCCGCAATCCGTTATTTAGGATAGAAATTGAAAATTTCGTTTTTATAAGATGTATTAACATTATTTGAGCAGCAAAAGTTAATTGATTTTAACAAAGTGTCACTTTGGTTTACGCTCCCGTCTTCCCCTCGCGGAATATTTCCCGAGCGCTCTTTCGCATAAACTATTTTATCTTTCAGGTCTTCACAATTTTTCGTTTAAGTAGATCTTTTTTTCTTACGTGTTAATTTCTCTATCCGTATAATGAGTAGAAAGAATATTTTGAATATTTCTTCAAATGAGCGAAATAGAGTCGTTCGCAATTATTGATTGAAATTTCGTTATTAATGACCCGATAGAATTATAATGCGTTAAAAATATATAATAATGTTCAATAAATTACATTTCCAAGTATAAGCTGCTTTAGATGAATGGTTTTTGTTTTAATTAATTTTTGAAGTTCGACATTCTTAAAAATATTAATAAAAAAAACATTTTTAGAACATATTTTACATTTACCAGCGAATACAACTTTGAAAAATTTTTTAATTCAGCATACTTATTCAAAACTTAACTTTTATCAAAATAAACTTAGTTTGATCTAATTCAGTTTATTAATTTCTGAAATACAAGGTTTGAAATGGAACAGCCAATATTTATTCTTTTAATAGTAATTCACTGCGATTCAGGTATTCGATATTCGTTAAAGGTAAATAAGTCGTTATTTCATGAACGTTTATGCGGCCTCGCTACTTTATTAACGTCACGCCTCTCTATTGCGCGCTTTCACTCGAAAAGCTTTATTTCAGCTGCCTGTTTTATGAAGTTTCACCTTGAGGTTGCCGGGAAAAAGAAGGACATTGGTTAACGTTTATTTTTAGAAGCATGGGCATTCCCATGGGTAAGCTGATGTTGCAGATTGCTTTAAAAGCGTAAACGAGGGTTTGTGAATGTTAATAATTATTGTTAAAAATTGGTAGCAACCTGTAAAATCCTTCTTTATAATTTTAGACATAAAAATGATATTCGTGGTTTACTCAGATTTTATTTTTAATTCGCTTATATATATATATATATATATATACATAGGGTGTTCCAAAATAAATGACAAGTGTTACAAGGATTTTTTAGACACGCTTACATGGTGCAGTTGCGGCAATGGTTTATAAACGTCATGCGTAACAGTAATTTGTTAGAGAGTAGTTTTTTTTTCTGCTTATATAGGTATGTCAAGTAATATATTATGCGGATTTAGTTAGCAGAGAATCCATATTCTCGTATCAAAAAAATAGGCGCCTTGATTGGTAGGAGTCGACCCCGGTTGATAGGACTTTCTTGCACAAAGATATTGTAAATAAATTCTAGAACAATTGTATCATCAGCTTGATGATAAAAAATTATATCCAGGATTCTTTCAACGAGATGGTGTTATGGCGCACACACATATGAAACGATAAATGCTTAAGAGAGTTTTTTTGGCAACAGATTAATAATCATAGGTATTCAAATACTATATCATCCGCGACTTATGTGTTTTAGAAGTTCTTGTGTGATCTCATTAAAAAAATTTACTTTTAATACATCGGTTAACAATTTGGGAGAACTTACCTATTGACTAACTGTAAGATCAGGGAACTGTGTAATTATCCTTGAATTATGCAAAATAATTTTAATTAACTTAAAGGGCGCACTTCTAAACTTTTGCTTAAAAGTTTAATAACTATCGTAATTTATTGGTGCTGTGCTGGCTAATTTAGATACAAGTTATATTAAGGTTAAGTTAGAATGTCACTCACACAACTGTTATTTTCATGCCTGTGAAAAATATAGCTTATTTATAGGAATATATAAAGATCGCTTGTTGACCTTGTTAATTGCTTATAAATATATGGCCTAAACATTTTTCGCTGCTCACTTGAAATAGCAATCGAACAGCAAACATAGAAATAGTTCCTTTAAACACAAGATGAACATATCTTTAAATTCTAAACCTACATTCTGCGAGATACGCTTCTTGTGGTTTCTAGTTTATCAAAGAAATAAGAAGTGTCCCATAAATAAGTTTTTATTTAATGTTGAACTGCATTGTCTTTATAATGTTCTAAATTATGTCTGAAGGATCCCATGCTGGGCAATTGGCTACCTACAAGTTAAACCCAGCTAGCTAAAGAAGATCTTCAAGTTTTAGAAATTTCAATGTTACTAAACTATTCCTTTATGCTTAGAGATCATTGTAAAATATGTTTTTGTTAAATTTTATTTTTGTCTCTATTTTGTTGTGAAAACTGGTTCGCTATTTCTGTAACCAAATCTTAAATGATAAAATAGCATAGGTTTTTAAAAGAAACTAAATTTTCGTTATAAAATAATTAACTAGTAATGTTTAATTTATACCAGAGTAACGCATTGGAAAATTAAAAAAGCTGACTGTAATTAAAAATAAAATGAAATGGAAACTGTATATCTCACTTAAACAAACTGTTATAAATGAAGCGTTTGACTTCTAGGAAAGAGAGCAAAATCAAAATTTATTTGATTAACTTAAACTCAGTTAAATATAAAAAGCGAAAATTACTGCTTGATAAATTAAAAATGATAAGGGAATGAATGTAAGAATTTCTGAATTTATTTTCGTCTTCTCTTTGAGTTGAAGTTCGTTTTGGTAATCATTTATATCTCTGAAACATATTTTAGGGTTTCTTTATACCTATACTATGTTTGTATTAATTAAATTGAACCGATCATTGAAACTTTTTAAAGCTCAGAAACATATAATTAATAAACGTTGAGCTTAATGGGATACGTATTGAAGGTTGTTTTTAATCATAATTGGTTGCCAGACTGAAAAATATATTAATAGGAATGTATTATAACTTCATTAATCTATCACAATATTATAATGAGTAGATTTTTGCTGTTCGAGATAATATTAGCATATAATAAACCGATTTTTAAAATAATTTTACCTTTGGAAAGTTATTTCTTATTTTCAGATGAGCATATGCTATATGATAAGTTATACACTAGGTAATTCTGTATTTACCTGCTAAATCATTTTATAAGCCTTCGTAGTTTTGCCAGGATGTTAACTTTTTTGAAAATTTAGGATATTTAGTAGATCTATGGAAGTTTCCTTATCTTTACGATTATTCACATATTTGAACTAAATTTTATGCCTAATATTTGCAATATTAGGTGGACCAGTGTACCACTACCATATTTTAAGGAGACGTGGAAATGATAATGTCTCTGAATGTTGAAGCTTCAAATCATAATTATTTGCTTTTGCAGATGGAATATTCTGTAGTCCAAAGCTCAGTTAGAAAGAGTATAAAATTGACTTTATTACGATACCCATAAGTTAGGATTTATTGTTATGTATCCTGTATTCACAATTTTTTCTAGAAACCATTAAAATTCTGAAGTTTTGCCAAATTAACCTAATAGTTATTATTTTCAAAAAAACTCCCCGTCGTTTTCGTTCAAATTCATTATTTAGCAACATGACATAAAATGTTACTAATGCAATTCGAAATCTCGAAATAAAACGAAAGCATATTTTAATAAAATATTAAACATAAAATGTGTCCGAAATGTTGTCCATTTTGATTTAAGGTCAACTATGATATGTTAAGGTTCTAGCAATATTTTTTCGAAACACAAAAGACCTACCAACTAGAACAGAATATATAAAATACTATGTTCTGGTTTGTGTCACAGTCAAGTAGTTAGAAATCATCTCTTCAAAACATTAAACTTAAATCAATAAACTTTATATTTACCGCAACGTACTTACTCCAGGAAAGTAAACCTTCCCGCATTAAATGTTTAAGAATATTTATCTTTATGTAAGTCACTGTTACTTAAATAGCGAGAAAATCTCAAAAATATGATTAAAGACACGTTTATTAAGAATTAGGTAAATAAAATATTAACGTTACTACAACAATTAAGATTTTTGTACAGGATTGTGCTAGTTACAAACTAATAAATTAGTCTTCAAAATTACTAAAATATTTTCACAAATAGTCCATTATTAACAGTTCAATATATTAAACTTACTAGTCCAAATGGGTTCCAATATTAAAGCAAAGCGCCATAATGTTAAAAAAACTGAAATGGCAGCTAAATGAAATAGTAGGTATCTTGAAGATTAGATGATTAAAGATACCCTTCCTTAAATAAGTAGTACATCTAACTAATTTACAGATTTGACAATGAGTAAATTGAATGACTATCTTAACACAGACCTGAATAAAATCTAACAATTTATACGGAGGGTTAATGAATTGAACGTTTCTCTTCTTACACCCTCGCACAGGTTATTTATATATGTATGTTAATAAACGGAGCTTTAATGTTCGGACTTCAGTTACTCTCTTTCGAGGACAGAGTATCTTGAATCGATTTGTATTGGTTGAAGCATAACACATTAATTATACGTGTTAATACTAGGTGTTCTATTTATTCAATTTGCCAAAACTTGCATAGCGATTAAGCGGTGTCTTAGAATTAACCCGCGACTTAAGCGGGTGCGTAAGCGGCCGCCTATAACGCATTATATTGTAACTAAACTAGTTAATTGTTTTACAGTGTTTATTTATTTTCACTAAAATTATAATTAACTATGTAGACTAATTTATCTTAATGTTTATTTTCCCAATCTACTAACAGCAAACATTTATGTCTATTTATGTATATTTATATTTATAACAGTAACGAACAGTACAAGATTCTAATAAAGACTAAAAAAGAAAATTTAATCTACTGATTATATAGGAAAGATAAATTCGAGGAACAATAGAAACAGAATATTCGAGAATATTACTCATAATAATGATGTATTAATTTGTGATGCTATGACTCATTTCTGATATAACTATTTGACATGTATCGGTTATCGCAATGAGTCACTGCCATTACATAACCTATTTTATTATAAAGTAAACATTCTAGATGATTCTAGAATTTTCCATTTACTGTTTCTAATGTTTGTTACACTGTCCCCTCCTTAAGGCTCTTACGTCCCGTAACAGTGATATTGGACTTTTCACCTGCGCTGGTTCTATTTTCATTGGCGAATGTCAGAATCTGCACTTCGATCCATACTTGCAGCCCCACTTGTTGCAGAAATGGCAGTCCACAGATTTTGTCGCTGATAGAATTCCATTTGGATTCCAACTGTACACCAGAATCTTGACACCAGTGCCACGAAACACTATCTCCAACTTATTACGTACCACATGCCAATTAAACTGGTCTAAGCCACAGCCGAGCTTTGGTACCGCTAATTTTCTACTAGCGCCGGCACAAATATATTTCTATAAATCCCATAACGCCTTCCACAAGCCTTCATAGCGTGGCTTTTGATGAGATAATGCTTTCGTCAAAAGGTAGTAAATGCTTCGCATACCTTAGCGGCGACGGGGTAGTAGGTGACATGCCTCTGCAATTTCTAGCTCTTGTTGCAGTATTTCCTCTACGCCACCATTCCCCTTCTTAAACTCAACTGAGATGCCACGGGACATTCTGACGTCCTTAGCGACACAATAGTCCAAGGGGTACTCCTCTGGTACATCAAACAGATCCATGTACTCCTCAGTGATAACCCCAAATATAGCCTTATGGCGTCCCGAATAGGTTGTCATAAAGTTAGTGAACGATTCTTCGCTGTTTTCGACTCCTAGTTCTTCCACTACGAAATGGTTCGCCATTTACACACATTCCTGCCGCCATGGTTCTGCGTTCCTCCCAGCGTATGGGGATAACTGATTCATGTGAACCACTTTGGGCTTTCCTCTGGGAAATTTCATAATTCGGTAGATTACATAGTTGATCCTTTTTACCACTTTATACGGACCTTTCCAAGATCTTTGCGATTTGAGAGATAGACCTGGTCATCGCTGAGGTTGGCACAACCAGGCTAGATCATTGAATTGATATCCTCCCGTTTTCAAGCTTACATCATACTGGACCTTCATCCGATCACCGGAAATCTGGATTTTATTACGAACTCTCGCATGAATGGAATTCAGTTTCTTTCGTAGGGTTTCACTATACGCATTACCAGCGATCTCCTCCTCTCCAGGCTTACTACCAAACTCCAAATCAGACGGTAGTCTTATTTCACGTCCAAACAACACTCTAGCTTGGGTCTATGCTGTCGTTTCGTGTACCGCTGATCGATACGCCATCAGGAATGGATATAAGTATTAGTCCCAATCTCTTTGATGGTCCGAGACAACTTTTGACAAATATTTTCCCATTGTCCGATTCATGCGTTCTACCATTCCATCTGACTGTGTGTGAAGAGTAGTTTTTCTGGTCTTGCGTATTTTCAATAGTTGGCAGAGACTTTGGAACAAGTCTGACTCAAAGTTTCTTCCTTGGTCTGAGTGTCATTCCAAAGGAATCCCAAAACGGTTGAACAGTCCTTTTACCAAGGTCTCGGCCACTATAATTGCCTCTTGATTAGGTAGAGCGTATGCTTCCGTCGATTTACTAAAGTAGTCCATTGCAACTAGAATGTATTTGTTTCCTGCTTCGGTTTCTACAAATTGGCCAGCTATATCAATGGCGACTCTTTCAAATAGACTACCCACATTACATTGACGCATCGGTGCTTTTTGCTTCTCCAATGAACCGTTCCCAGATTCACATATTACACATTTTCGACACCATTCCTTAACATAATCCTTGCAGTTCATCTAATAAAATCTTTCACGGGCCTTTTACAGAGTTTTCTTTATTCCTATATACCCTCCTGATTGACCATCAACGGCCTTTGTCATCGCTAGCAATAATTTACGCATAACACAATAGTTCCTCTCAGGTTTGGACAACATTTAACTAAAATACCCAATTACTCGTTCTTCTCCGTCTTGGATTTGCGATAGAACTGCACCGATTCCGACGTGACTAACATCTGTATTTAAGACAAACCTTCCATCTATTCTAGGGTAACTGTGTATAAGTGCTGTTATCAAGGTTTTTTAAGCGTTTCAAATGACTCTTGGCAGCTACTGCTCCAAAAATATGGCTAGTCTTCTTCAGTGAATTTTGTAAGTGGTTCTGCGATGTCTACAAATCCACGTACAAATCGCCGATAGTAAGTGCATAATCCCAAGAAGCTCCTTAATTCATGTTTATCATTCGGCTGTGGCCACTCCCGCATGGACTTAATATTCTCTGGATCTGCTACCACACCTTTTTTCCGAGACTACATGACCCAAAAATTTCACTTTGTTTAGAAATAAGTTGCACTTTTTCGATCTAAGTTCTAGATGTGCACATCTTAGTCTTTGAAACATCCCTTCGAGATCTTTCAGGTGTTCGTCGAAGGCCTTTCCAATTACTATGACATAGTCCAAGTATATTAGACATGCTTTTCAAGATAACCCTCTCAGGATCAATTCCATTAGCCGTTCAAACGTCGGTGGTGCATTGCACAAGCCAAAAGGCACCACAGTGAACTGACGTAGACCAGATCCAACAGAGAATGCTGTCTTTTCCCGATGTTCTGCTTCCATACCGACTTACCCATAACAACTTTGCATGTCTAGAGTCGAAAACCATTTGGAACCAGAAACTGCATCTAAAGTGTCATCAATTCTGGGTAGAGGATAGCTATCCTTTTTGGTCACATTGTTCAAACGACAGTAATTCATAAAAATCGGGTACTACCATCTTTCGTCTTAATCAGTACAACTGGCGATCCCCAAGGACTGCTGGTTGGCTCTATTATCCTTTCACAGGCGATGTCCTTAAAGGCAGCCTCCTTGGTCATTGGCGCATTGATTAGGCCTATTTATTTTGTGCGTCATGACATTAGTTCTTCCTTTCAAACAGTCATGCGTGGCAAATATATGGGCATATCGTTGGATCAACTGACTTGTTTAGCCTTTTGCTCATAGGATATCTCGTCATCCAAGGATTCGAGTGTGGCATACACTTTAGGTAAATTCATTGCGGGCAAAACCTTCTCTCTGGATTTTGTGCAACGTATTGTGGATGAGATAGTTGTACACGGTCCTAATTCAGTGCCCTTTTTTAGAGTCATCTGGAAGGTATTGACATTCATCAAGCGAACGGGTGTTGTTTCCTTGGTGTCGATCAACACTCTTCCAGCCAAAATACCACTACCAATATCTATGTTGCTGGTTGCTAAGATTCCTATACATCCTACCCGGAAATCCCCATCCGGTTGGCCCATAACTATTGTTTCGCTGCTTGATGGTAATGTCACTTCTTCGGCTAGGTTTATTCTTATTGTATGGTCATCTCGTTTATTAATGGCTATCTCTTCATTATCAACTCGTGTGATACGATTCTTCAAGTCTAAGGCCAAGCCAAACTCAGACATCACATCCATACCCACTATAACAGATTCCTTAGTATTAGCTACTTGCACGCGATGTGTTAATTTCCTGCAGCTGATCTCAATGTCTGTAATAATTCCACCATGAACGGTTGCGTGCTTTCCGGTAGCTGTACGTAATTGCAGCTGTGACGCCAATAATCTTCCATTCTCAACAACATTCGGTTTTACTATTGTCTTTGTTGCTCCTGTGTCCAGCAGGATTTTGCAGTTTTTCCCTACAATTGTTCCATTAATGTAAACACTATCCGGTCTGTTTTAACGAAGACATGGCTAGCAGAGATCGATATTCGTCTCTTCACATCAATCCTTTCTAGTACCCGGTGCTTGTGTTATCGGCGGTCCTGGACATAGCCTCTTGATATTTCATGTATATATGTTCCCATTTATCACACTTCCAGTATCGCAATTTGCGTCCTGTTGGTCTTTAGGCTTTGATTAGTCTTAGCACTGTTTCTTCTAAAGTATCAGCATTGGTTTATCTTCCTCAATGGCTCTCACACGAACATGGTCCTTCGCCGCTTGTTTGGCAAGTTCAAATTCTAGTGCATGAACCAATGCATTCACAAGGTTACGTGGACGTGCTAATCTAAGTGCCTCTTGTGTTTCAGAATCCCTGAGACTATCGACAAATGTTTGCACCACAATTTGTTCAATAAATTCTCTGGAGTATTTGGTTTGCTAATTCTGCTTGCCGCGCAATTTCAGCTCCGAATTCCTGGGGGTTCTCTCCAAGCTTCTGCACACGATTTCTTAACAGGGCACTGTAGACCTGTTACAGATGTTTATCTCCATATCGCATTTCTAACCGTGAAACAAAGTAATCGTAGTTATTCTGTAGATCGTCTGGTATTGTTCGTATAATGGCTAAAGCATCCGCACGTAGAGACACTATTAAAGCAGTCGCCATATCTTCAATGGTTCATCCATCAATATTGTTGCTGCCACGAATTGTTTATGATAATTGGCCCAAGAAGGCTTCTCGTCATACGTGGGTGCTTTAGCTTATCTTTTAGTACTTGACATGCCATTTTCCATAACAGGAAAATGTTCAACTTGCCGCACATTCATTTTTGTTGGATGCTAATGAGGGGTAGAAACCAGTTCCTTCTTAGGCATGCTGACTTCTTTATTTACGGTAAGTAGAATACACTTTTGCGGTAGTTCGTCAGACTTCTTAGTTAGTTCCTCATAGGTTGTTGACATGTCATTCATAACATCTTCTATTTCCTTTGCTAGTATATTTTGACTAAGTTTAATATCTTCCTGTAATTTATTTTTATTTGCATTAATCGAAAACATTTCTTCTTTTAATTTGTCTGTAATTTCTTCTTTTAATGCGTTTTTACCTGACTTAATTACATTTTTCAATTTAGTTAGATTGGATTTCATTTCCTCTTTTAAGCATTTTGACCAGACTTAATTTTATTTTGCAATTTATTTTGATTAGATTGCATTTCCTCTTGTATTTTACTTTGGCTTGGATTAATTGATAACATTTACTCTTTTAACTTGTTTGTAATTTCTTCTTTTAATGCATTTGGGCTTGGTTCAATTTGATCCTGCAGTTTATTTTATTTGTCGTAATCTATATTATTTCCTCCTTCAATTTGTTTGTAATTTCTTCGTGCAATTTATTTTGGTTTGAATTTATGGACGCCATTCCTTTTTGTATCTTAGTTTGATTGGATTTCATCTCTTCTTGATTGGAATCAATTTCTTCTTGTAGTTTATTTTGATTGGATTCCATTTTTTCTTGATTGGAGTCCATTCGCTCTTGTAGTTTAGTTTGATTGGATTTCATTTCTTCCTGCATCTTTTGCAACATTTCCATCAACGCCTCCATATTTTGTTATTCGGCGCTTCTTGTCACTGGTATATAAAAACAATTAACACTAGCTTTTAATTAATAATAGTCTGTGAGTTCAACTTTTAACAACAAATCCGGCACCTGGCACGAATGTAACTAAACTAGTTAATTGTTTTACAATATTTATTTATTTTCACTAAAATTATAATTAACCATGGACACTAATTTATTTTAATATTTACTTTCACAGTCCACTAACAGCAAACATTTATATCTATTTATGTATATTTATATTTATATCAGTAATGAACAGTGCAAGATTCTAATAAAGACTAAAAAGAGAATTTAATCTACGGTTTATGTAGGAAAGAAATTATAGAAGCAATAGAAATACAATATTCGAGAATATTACTCATAATAATGATGTAATAATTTGTAATGCTATGACTCATTGCTGACCTAACTAATTGACAGGTATCGGT
>JAHWXV010090554.1:0-32392 GCA_024586415.1 Phrixothrix hirtus
AGTTTTCGAAACGTTTAATTTTTATTAAAGTTGCACAGTTTTAACCCAAATATTGTTTTAATTATGAATAATAACTGTGAAAGTTTCCATAAATATTTAAACCACAAAGGTTGTCGTAATTAAACAAAGCGGAAATAATAACGTGCGTCTTTCACTAATAACTAACAAACAACTTCTCGGCACGCGACGGGATCAGATAACAAACCTCGTGAATGCAAATACCAAAAGACGGAGTTAGGTAACCCAAAGGGCGTCTGAAAATTAACGACGTGAAAATAGATGCAACTAGTAAAAATTGGTCGGTCTTAAAAAAAGTTACAGTTGTTTTGAACTTTTTCGCCTGAGGATATTCAGAGTTCTGTCTTTTCTCTTCCGGGTCGTAAGTATGGTCCTATAAATCATCCCTCGTCACAATATTTGAAAGAAAGTCATCTCCTTCGTCACGGCAGTGCTGCAAATTTTTCTCGCAGTATTCCAATCAACCCTGTTTGTTCTCGTCTATGAGACGGCGTGGTACCCATCGTGCACAGATTTGACTGTATTCCAATTGTACAATGATGAAACTGTCACGTTCCATGGATATTTCAATATCGTTTGAAATACGCTTCTGAGTCATTCGTCGGTCATTTTGAATCAAATCGTCGACGAGTTTTCGATGATTACCATCTGTGGCATTGATTGGATGTCCGCTGCGTGTTTCATCAACAATTATGGCTTTTCCCAGCTCGTAACCACGAAATTTTATTACCCATCGATTTACAGTAGACCTATCAATATCATCTTCACCATAAACGACGAAGAATCTCAATAGGAGTCACTTTTTCAACAGCTAAAAATTCGATAATAGCACGCTGTTTAACTCGGGTTGTCGTAGTACTAAAACACCCCTCCATACTTCCGCTTTTCGAAAAAATTGAATAAACGCAACGAACTCAAACTTGCGCATGCGTATTGATGGGGAATATTACTTCCACATGCCACCTGGTGCGCTTCTGAAGGTCATTTAGTTCGCGGTGTACAAACATATACCTTTGTATATTTAAAACAATGTAATCGCTTGAAAGCCGGTGTACTTGAAATTAATTTTTAAAGTTCAGCATTGTGTTACCTTACATTTGATTTTATTTAAGAAAACTATGAATTCTCTTATTTTGGTGTCTATACGGATTATAAATTTTAATAAAATTACGTTTTGATAAACTGAATCTAACTATGACCTTAGATGTCACTTGGTTTTGGCAAAATGTAATTCAACACGAAAAACCACAAGCGATATTTTAGAATAAACAGTTGAGCGAAATATATTTCCAATAATTAAACTAATAATTAATATTTATGCAAATTGAACAATATAAATTGATTTATGAAGATAAAAATGAAGCAGAGTTTGAATTAATTGATAACACAAGAACTTTGGTATATTTTCGCCTTCAATGGCGTATGTCTGTGTAGTCGTTTTTACTTTTTGCTAGATCGTTGACAAAGCATAAGTTTCGGTGAGTGAATTATATTAAAGGCTGCTAGAATATTGCCCACATATCGAACCATTTTCTCTAAATTATCTGTAGCATCGCAGGATATCTTGATATTTAGGAGCTCTTCTGATACTAAGTAAACGTTTAAGCTATCGTTGAATACGCGTGAATTCCTGAAATTATTCGAAACACAACAATTTAAAAAAAATTACATAAACTGACGTACATTAATGCGCAGTGGTCTGAGAACTTGATAGCCTAACAATGAACCGACGACTATGCTATTTGAAGATGCTTCTTATTTGTACACCTGATCTTCTCTATACATCTACTCCAGTGTTGCTTTAAAGTAATTCTCCCGTCCCAGAAATGATTTTCCATAAATTCCGCTAAATAATCCTCTGCAGTTGTAAACGTCCCTTGATTGGACAAAAACTCTGACCGTAGATGGAAACTTTGAGCTTTAGGATACGATGGACATCGAACGGAGTTAAATCTGGAAAATTAAGTGGATATTTCAACAAAGCATACCTACATTTGCTCAATTTTTCCATTTCCAAAATACTTTTGCGAGCAAAAAAGCATTGTCATAGTTAAAAATGATTGTTTTGATCCACAAATCAGGGCTTCTCAAGAATTCTTCTTTGTAGCTGGTCTAAAACGTTCAACTAGTATTTTGGGTAGTTGTTCCATCTTTTTGCAACTAGTTAATAAATAAAGTCTCTTTAGAGTCGTAAAACACTGATGCCCTAACCTTGTCCTTTTTGATGCTGGACACTCAATATTTTTCCACTGTTTCAACCGCTGCAATTCGGGTATGTAAGAAAGGATCTAAGTCTTATTCACAGTTATAAAGATACTAACAGAATCCGTTGTGTTCTTGTGAAAACGCTCTATCTGCACTTAAGGAATTTCATACAAATGCATTGTGTTCTGCGGTTAGTAAGTGTAGCAACCGCTTCTAGAAAAGTCTTTTCATTTACGTTCATACACGTCCTTTTAAAATGCTTATAGCTTCGATATTTATTACACACTAACGCGTTGTTGCACTTTTTACACTTGAGTCGTTTAAATACAACAGTCCTTAACTGTTGAAAATGACAACTAAGCGTCTCTACACATTTTTATGAAGCGACAATGACATATGTCACACTCTATATTACAATAAATTGTGTCACTGCGCTATTAGAGTTCAAGGAATACACGCAGTATGTTTGCTTTGAAAAAATCTATAAGCAAAAGTAGTTGGAATAACATGAAATTTCATTGCGTGCCCATAACAGATACATCAATCTATAAAAATTACATCTTGTCAATTGCACACAAATGAGGCAATTTCCTCCTCACTTTATTTCAAACACCCCTCAAGTCACAATCTAAATTGTGAAACCTACCCATGTTGAATCAAATCAATATCCCTATAGTCTTTCCTCCGAAATTTTGCATATGAAATATTGCGCTTTTTGTTTGATATCATAACGGCATGCCAGTAAATAATTGCGAATGATAGTTTGTGAGAGGGTTACGATCGGTAATAGTATCTAGCACGAATTTCTTGCGTGCATCAAGAGTAGCAAGTATATCAACTATATTGGTTATTTCAATTATGATTTGTTCTTCCGATTTTGCATATTTAAATGTAGCTCTAATTATAGTTGAAGCACAGGATGACCCATAAGTATCTGAGGGGTTTCAAATATTTATTATTAAATAAATAGAACAGATACAGTTAACATACAACTCTAAATGCTTACATTTGGTATACGGTATATTGCAGATTTTCCGTTGCGTTCGTGGATGCACATAAAGCATTTTGCGTCTTAGAATTCGCTAAATGTGTGTTGATTATGGTCGTTCAACGAAGGTTTTGTAAACTGCCGTACCAACAACCAAACAAATTCAAAGGCACCGACTGCTTATGCGATGCAAAACGAACAGGATTGTTGAGCCCATCTTAGAGTTTGCTAATAGAGGCCAAAAACATCAATACGTTGCGCGAGTCGGGAAATGTAAATTTTAGTCAGTTATGTGATATACCGATTGTAGCTGGTCGA
Organism: Phrixothrix hirtus; assembly: GCA_024586415.1. Lineage (NCBI taxonomy): Eukaryota > Metazoa > Arthropoda > Insecta > Coleoptera > Phengodidae > Phrixothrix > Phrixothrix hirtus. Next base: position 3,530 of record JAHWXV010090554.1, read on the forward strand.
GGTATTGAAGCCCCAAGATCGCAATGTTCGTTTGCAATTCTGTTCACGAAAAGCTACAGAATGATTGTTTTGCTGAAAAATATTTTTTGGGCAAGGCTAATTTTCATGTATCTGGAAAGGTTAGCCTCGTTTTGTGCAGCTTTTGGTCAAACGTTTAAGAGCCATCTGTTTCGTGGATAAAACTGTTACGCGAATAGTGTACACAGACATGCTAATGCCAAAATTACAGATTGATCCTGGGGACTCAATTTTTTAACGAGATGGGACTTGCGCACATTTTCTTGGAGCCGTCCGTAATTATCTTAATGCTGAACTTTCCAATGCTTGGATTGGACATGCTTCTGGAGGCGGTAATCCTCTTCCTTCGCCGCCGTCCCGCTCCCCGAACTTAACCCCATGCGATTTTTTCTTATGAGGTTATATTAAAGAGAAGAGGGGTGGTCAATAAATTCGCAGAATGGAGGAGTTAGCGGCAGAGGGGATTACTGCCTCGTACAGTATCTATGTAGCGACGTCTTATTAGTATATCTGGAGAGTTTTATTGCGATTGCGTTATTAACCCCAGTTATTATTGATCAAGAAACCAAAGGCGCATCAAAATATCGACAATGGAAAAAATATAATTTCGTGCGGTTATAAAATTTTTAACAAAACAAGGAAAATAACCTCTAACCATTTTGAATAAGCTGTCGGTTTACAGGAACTCTCGTCCTGGTAAAACCATAACCCGAACAAGGTAGAGAGTCGATTCAAGACGACCCCCCAACCAGGTCTGCCGATTATAACCACCTTCGCAAACATTGTGGAAAAAGTCGAAAAACTTATATCTGACGATGCTCCTTTAAGGAAGAAAAACTTGGAAAAATTGTTGAAGTATCTCGTACAACATCTTGAATATTCTGTGTTCCCATCTTGGCATGTCAAAGGTTAGTACAAGATGGGTAGCTAGTATCCATTGCAAAAACAGCATCGTGTTGATTATACACGCGAGATTTTAAACCTCTACCGAGACGACAAAGATGAAATTTATAAGGGGACAAAGACGATTTGCAACACATCGGAGTAGGGAGGTTTCATGGTTGCCTATTAACATAGTTGGGATAAGTTCAAGTACGTCGTTGTAGTTACATAGTAAAAGTCTTATTTAGAGGACGTCACTTCTTTAGGGTACAGTAAGCATACAAATGGGGAAAGGAGAACAGAGGCTCCGACTTCTTAAATCGTATTACGACAAAACCGTGAAGTACTTACTAGATAGTTGTAGACTAGTACGACACTGGGTGTATCCTTCAATCAGGTCAATCTTAGGCTCACAATTTGTTATACTTGCTTTATGTTATTCCTAGTAATTTTCTGGAATAAAAGAATGGTTACTTATTCTAAAGTTCTTATAATTAGGAAATAATAAAATGTTAATTCAGTAAATCGCTATAACGAATAATTTGTAGCATAAAAGTGCAATTCACTACGAAGAAATCAATTTAGTTAAAGGAACACAGATATAACGGTAATTCAAACATTCTTTGATTAGTATATTTTCACGGAGCCCTGGGTTACTATGGTTTATAATTAGTCTAAATTGAGCAATAAACGCAGCCAAAAAAAGTGTGGCTGTTACTTGCTAAAAGCTAAATTTATTAAAAATTCGAAACAATATTTACAAAAGTATTTCAATGTCTATTCTTAACTTAACCGAAATGCCACTTCAACAGAAGTTTTATGAAAAGAGGGCTGTTGTAGAATCCAAGATAAGAAATAAAGCTCGCTGACTGCGTGGTGATGAATTTATAGTAAAATAACGTCACTTGAAGTTTGGAGACGGAAGTTTCCAAATAAAAGAGAGAGAACGATGCCGACTCTCCTGTTTCTAGATGATTTCGTACCATACTTGTACGTCCCAATTCATTACTAACCATTTCATAGAGCACAAACGTGGTAAGATAATGATTGACCCAAATACGGCGTTAAATGTCGAATTTCTACAAATTAATTCACTAAAAGAACTTAAAATTGGGCAACTCCTTTATGTTTTAATTTTTTTAATACAAACAGGAGTGCAGCCCTTTTCTTAAGTACACATGTACTTAATTACACAAGAAAATGGAGCATTGTTTAATCATACAGTGTGTAGCTTTTACTTAGTTCAGAAACATTTCTTTCGTAGGGGGGGGGCGGACGATTGTTGATAACAATTTTTAGAAGGTTATGCATGTTTGCATATTTGCCGACGTAATAGCTTTTACTGCAGCCTTGTTACTTCGTATTCTATGGAAGTTTCAATTAATTAATTTAAAACAAGAAAGAATTGAAACCGTTATTTGGACTTGGATGAATCATAGTTTTGAATATCTAATTTTACGTTATTATTATTTCAATATCACCGAAGCATTTCCAAATATTCTCGCTCTCTAAATAATTTATTATTTATTATATTTGTCCAAAATTTAAGAGGCGTTCACAAATTTTGAGCCAAATTATTACGGGAGATGAAACTTGGGTTCCTCATTTTGATGCTGGACCTAAGCAGAAAGCTATGCAATGGCATGAAAAGGGCACACAACCCCCAAAAATGTCCAAAGTGTCACAATCGGCAGGGAAAATAATGCCAAGTATTTTTGGCATACGGAGGGTATCCTGCTCATTGATTACAAAGATAAAGGTGCTTCAATAACGAGGACCTACTATGCTGATTTGATGAAGCACCTAAGAAATGCTGTAAAGGCGCAAACACGCGGAAAATTAACAAAAGGCGTGCTGCTTTTGCACAACAACGCACCAGTGCATCAGAGTCATGTTACGATGACTATCCTTCAAGATTATAGCTTTCAAATGTTAAATCACCCACCCTACAGTCCAGACTTGACACCCTAGAACTATTATTTGTTCTCTAACCTCATAAAGGAGCTTCGTGGAATAAAAATTTATGAGCAACAATGAGGTCAAACTTGCAATTTCGGTTTATTTTGATGGAAAAATAAAACATTCTTTTATAACGGTATAAATAGGTTGATAGAAAGATCTGAAAAATGTACTAGTATCAAGGGAGAATATAGTGAAAAGCAAAACTAACACAATGTACTTTTTCTCCCTCCTTGCCCCCCATTTTGCGAATTTATTGACCTCTCCTCGTTGTGTCTATATGTTTCCGTTACCATATAATTTAGCAGAAGCAGAAGTGCCCTTGCTACAATGTATTTGATATTTGCCGCGTCATCACAGGTGCACATATCGAGTACTTGTAGGTGCGTACAAAACTTTGAGGGTTGCTTTATGTAATAATATGCGCATTTCAACTGTATCTATTTCATATAATTAATGATAAACTTCTGAAACCCCTAAGGTACTTATGGATCACCCTGTATATATATATATATATATATATAGCCTGACCACATCTCTGGACAAGAACGAGCCATATGAGAGTTTAGAACAGAATGCTATATCACTTTATTTGATCGCCGTTAGGTTTCCTTACGTGTATTGCTTTGCAATGTATTAAGCGAACTCTAGGATGTCCCTATGCAGGTTCTTGAAATATCTTAGATTTAACTATAGCATTGTTCTTTTAAATTATGATTTAACAGAGAAAAACAATTATACTTAACCAGCTTAAGCCTAGTGATGAATTTTCAAAATTTAAAAATGAGCCAATTACTAGAAATTTTTTCATACTTTTTCAAAGGGTTATTTGAAAGCTCCTGGAATTTATTGTCCATTCATTAAAAGTTTTATTGGTAATAACCAATTTTGCCGTGTAATGTAAAATATTCGATATATATGTGTTCCACTGTACATTTCGAGGCTTCTAGCAATTATCTTGTTTGTCTTACGAAGACCACTAGCTGAAAGCAAAATTGCATTTCTAATTTAGATAAAACTTTCTGGGCTGAACCGGTCGAAGAGCTTTAAAGTTGATCAAAGATCAGATGTCTTCGGATTAATTAATAATAGTAATTTTTTAAAAATTTTAAGAAGGCAATTACAATTTATGTTGAACGCAATCACCATTATCAAGCTCTTCTAGATCAAAGTTAAGCTCCCTCGTTAAAACATATTTCGCCCAGATACCCTCAGATTTATTTTATTGCGCTATAAAAGCGTTCTCCGTAAATCTTTGGCGTAATTACTAGTCAAAGATTATTAGTTGGTTTTTTATATTCTCATATTTTCAAATTTCAAGTTTAAATTCAGTTAACTGCGAACACCCAGTATACAAATATTTTATAGTATTAGTTCATTATGCCAGATTTTGAAAGTATTAAATAAGAATAGAGATTCAGCTACGCGGCAAGTATCTAATTGTCACCATATTTAGAGTTCTGGGAATGCAATCCGTTACTTCAGTATACGGTTTGCTCTTGCGGGTTTTCTCAAGAGTCTTAAATGCGTTTTAGTAAGGGGCTTCGACACTAAAAGAATAAGTTCTGATCTGATGTTACATAGAACAAGGCGCACTTCAATCGAAGTGCATCCTCGCTCACTCAAATTAGAGTAGACAGTTGTAAATGGGTCTCGGATAGTGGTAGCCAAAATTTATAGTGAGTTTATTTAGTTTTTCAAAATATGTAAGTTTATGTGCAAAAAAATTTGTGTAAATTTAAACTTTGTACAGGACAATGATGCTTTTTAGCTTTTGTACTCATTAATCGTAGACTCATTTCCATTACTTGATTTTCCAGCTATATTAGGTTTATTACTGTGATTAGGCTCGCAATAGCCGTTGTATGCTGTCCATGTAACACATTTAGGTTAACTTCTATAACAAACATAAATTTTCATGTAATCGTTTTGATTCAGTTTATTGGCGTTATTTATGGTTAATTGTTTTTTAAATCTGCTATTTTAAATTCACATATAGAAACTTTTATTTATTCTTTTAAATAAAGTAAAAGCAATTATTGGAGTTAAAATCCGTTTTCTTCCAATATGTGTCATGTTATTAGAGAATTTATCCCACCTATAGTAAACTGGTATGTTTATTATTAACCGTCCATTGACAATTACGACACGACAGTAAATTAAATCCTAAAATTGCATCTTGAAACTATATAAACTAGATTTTCTGTGTAAGTTACAACATTTTAAATCATATTTAATCAAAATTAAAAATACTACAATTACTGCGAATAAGGCTGCATCTACTTTAACAACAGTCATTCAAAAATGAGCCCAATCTTTTAAACAACGTATTACGTTCAAATATTTGCAAAACTGTGTATGAGTTATTTTTCCACAAGACTTTCTTTCTTCTCTATATACGTGTGCCAACAGATACGTATTTCTTTAGCCATGGCATGCTAAAATGTTTTAGGAAAGGATGAGCCAGTTACATACAAATTCTTCGACTGCTGCATTGTATTCAAACCGTTTTCATTCTGACGCCTCTATTAGTGGCTCCAACAAATCTATGACGATGCATCGGGGCTCTAAGGATGTTTGATGGCGTTTCAGTTAAGTTTTGTCAATTTTTTATGGATGTAGCGGTAATTTGCGTATTTCTGTTTAGTACCTGGTTTTTACATTATCCTGTAGATCGTACCGGTATTTTTGTGTTTGAAAAAGTCTGTGTACGAGGCTGTTTTAAATGAAATCTGCATTGGGTTTGTAAAACTGTTTTTATTGTAAGAAATTGCTAGTAAACATATTATTCTTCTACGTAATCCCCTTGCCTCTCAATACACCTTTTCCATCTATCGGCCAATGCGTCAATTCCATCTGACAATGAGAAAAACTTGACGGTAGATTGGGAGAGTACGATGGATGTTCAATCACTGTAAAACTGAGATTTTCAATTGTTTTTTGCGTTATGTTTGCACTATGGGGACGAACGTTTTCATGTTGAAGAAAAACATCTTTTCACAAAAGTCTACTGAGCTTCGTCCTTATTTCTGGTTTAAGGACATGTTTCAACATACTGCAATAGGTAATGCTATCCAATATACTGCCTCTAGTTAGGTAATCTTCAACAATGACGCTGTTTTTGTCCCAAAATACGGTAAACATCAATTTTCCTGCGGACGGTGCGACTATGAACTTTTTTGGTTTCGGCGACGTTGCGTACCTCTATTCTTTGTTTGCACTGAGGTCGATAGTATGTGTACCCAGCTTTCATCACCAGTCACTATTCTCTTCAGAAAAGCTTCCTTGTCTGTCTCATATGGTTGAAGTGAAGCAACGCATGCTCGAAGGCGTTGTTCTTTAAGTTGCACAGTCAACTGCGTCAGAACCCATCTTGCGCACACCTTATGAAACTTAAGGTGGTTCACAACAATATTATGAGCTGAAACAACACTCGTATTAATTTTTGAAGCGACTTCTTCAAGTTTAATTTGTCTGTTTTGAAAAATGGGCTCTTAAACCACTGCAATGTTCTCTGGAGCGATTACACGATTCACCTGTTCCGGGCGCACTCTCACACTCTCAGTTGGATTTTTAAACTTATTGACCCATTCAAAAATACCTGAACGACGCATACAACTTCATACACATTTATCATTCTGTTTTGAATTTCAGATAGATTTGCTCCTTTAGCAGTTAAAAACCTTATAACTGAGCGCATTTCTTAGCTGGTGCAATTATTTAGCGAGAAAATTGCAAACAGTGATGACAGCTTGGTGCTGCAATTATTTTATCTAATAAATTAACCAGTTAGAGCGTACCCAGATAATTACTTTAAAGCCTTATTCAATGTATTTTGTAACGGTGACACATATCCATGCTCTACAGACCTAATCCGGATTTCATTTGAAACGGTCTCGTATATTATCTCTCTGTAGACACAAAAGGCAGCAGTCTGAATTTGCTTACAATCTGGTTTGCGCTTTCTCTAGAGCTGCTTTACCTTGTCATCTCCATTCCATATATCTATCCATGGATTCAGGGGTATAATGATGTACCGATTCTCATTATCGGTGAGAATAGAATTCATGAAAATGGTATCTTCTGCTTTGTTAGTTTTGCAATCACATCCTCTTTTAAGTAACGTTGAATAGGTGTGGAAAAATCGATCGCGCTGTATTTGTTGAGCACTTCCATGGTTTACTCTAACTTGTACATTAATTCATTCGATAGTTAGAAGTCATTCATCTTCAATTTTCAGTGAACGCGCGTGTATTAAGCTTCCTATCTGTGTACGTCTACAACAAAACATTTTTGTCACATAAACGCTACCTAAGTCCTTGGTAATATCTTAAAAGTTTCATAAATTCAACATTTTGGTTAGTTAAAAGCTTAATAATAATGCCTTGCTCAAGGGTACAGCATTAGGACCTATCCCTTCATTCATCGTGCTAGCTGCTAGCGCGACATTCAGTTGGGAGAAGTCAATGTAGCTAGTGTACTTGTGCACTCTCGTTAAGAATCCCACCTAGTCTGCTTGTATAGTTGTAGTATACAAAATTTGGTAAACATTTAATGGATCCTGGAATAAATACGATATCCCTCATTAACTACCTCTTCACTAATTCTGTAAAATGGTTATACCTCAGAAAGCTGAAACTTTTACAACTATTCTTCATGTATTAGTAAGTAAGTAAAAATGGTTAGGCTTTAAAAACTCCTAAATTGGGAAAAGATATTTTCTTGTCTCGGTACAAAATTATTATTTCCCGTGCGTCCCGAATCACTGCCGAGCTGAAATTATTACTCAGGTGATAGTGAACTATATATGGAACTGGCGGGAAGGTGCGGAACTTTAGAGATTCCTTTAAGTTGAAGTTCTGTGTTTTACAATTAATTGTAATACACTAGTTTAATAATGCATTTAGAGAAGAATACAAGAGATTTAAAGAGACGAGCAACTGAATTGGTCTTGAGATAGGACAACGGAAGACTAAAGAAAAATATTGGGAGCGATACACCAAAAATATGGGGCATAAGTTTTACCCTGCTCAAAAGAGCGTATGGACAATGCACCAGTAACAAAAGAAGATTGTGTGTGAATAAAGTAGTACAAATCACCTTAACAAAGAAGCGTTCGTATTATACTAAGGGAAACAACTGGTCGACACAAAACTCCAACTATAACGCCCAACAACACAAATAGTAATAAGACCAAGATAATAATTGAAGATATTACAAACAAATTATATACCTTAAAAAATAGAAAATCCCCGGGACCAAATCAATTACCAACGAAATTCTAAAATATGGCGGGCAAACACATTCTGAAGAATTTTGGAAACCTTTTAACAAGTTTATTAAAGAACAGCAGGTACCACAACAATGAAAAATTAGCTTTAAATTTCCAATGCAAAAGAAACCTGACTAAGACAAATTATGCTCCCTGATGCGGGTGCAAAACTGCTTATAGAAATTATTCGTGATAAACTCGAAATTATCGGGATAGCAGGGGAACACAGAACTTTCAGATAAATAGAATACAACCACTTTGCATACCTATGCCTTGTAACACTGACAAAAGCATTCTATCGCGTCAGAAAACCAAATATAACTAACATACTTAGAAACAAAACCACAAAGTTGCGATTATATGCATTATAAATGATATATACACAAATTCAAGTAGAAGAATATCATGCTCATGCCTAATCGACGAAAATAATATCAATGGAGTAGTAAAACAGGCACACTCGGACTTTTTTGTTCAATTTACTCGTAATAGTGGACCGCAAAATAGAGGATATTAGAACAAAGCATGGATACCAGATGGACAGGTGCAATATAACTATAACATTCCATGCGGATAACGCGATTCTAGTTGTGGATAACGGAAACGAACTCCAAATTGCAACCAATGAAACTAAACATATGTTAATGACCAAGTAACCTAGAAGATGTACGTTGCAAACAGGAAACGATATTTATGAGCAAGTAATTAACTTGAAACATCTTGGAATCGAAATATCGTCGAAGAAACGCAGGCATACAACACAACAGCTTTACAAGTGTCAGATGCTTAAAAGCTTTCGCAATAAATACGTGGTTATAAGTAAAAATAAGAATGCTACCGAAACAAGAGTAAAAACTAAAAGAAACACGGGAAAGAAAGCACGCTGATCGTGCCATTCAGAGATAGGCAGACAAAACTTCCATTAGATGGAGAGAGAGGGGTAATATACAAGACAACGACCCGGAAAAAGACACGGAAAGCAAATCTTGAAGGAATGGACGAGGAAAGACTGGCCAAAATTTGTATGAATGGCCGACCAAGAGCGAAAACATAGACCGGACGACCTCTAACGAAATGGGTCCAGAGCTGGTACCCTCCGTCAACAGAATGAGGCACATTCATGGTCGTAGTAGAAGATGAAGTATATTGTAAGAGAGAATATTCGGGTAATAGTAGGCTATACGAGCTCAGGATTACGATCAATGGGACAAGGTGGCAGAAGAGGGAAGCGTTTCTGACATTATTTAGGAGTTAAGCATTTTTAAAAGGGAATATTATATTTTATAATATAAATGCTCACATAAATAGGTTATATGTGGAGTAATGAGATGGCCAGTATTTCCTAAATTTAAAAAACCATTTTAGTGGAATGGTACATTTTGTAATTGATCCAATGAACTACGGCCAAGATTAAATGCATTCAGTCAACGATATACAGTGGCTCTGTATGGAGCTTTATCGCCAAAAGTCGAAGTAAATTGGTCGATGCACTTTTGTTTGGGTAGCCCACGTCTAAGGCTGTAACAATTGATCGCATAAAAATGTTCACGAGTTAATTTCATTTTCAGCGAATTGGAAACCTTCAACGTACTAAAAACAAAACAAATACCGTCCGTCTGACAAAACATTTTCAGGTCGTATACTGTCAAAACTGTCGAACTATATGATGAAAACGTCAGATCGCACCTAGCACTACCACGATTGCCAATTCGTAATACATACTACCTTCGTAGTAGCTTACATTAAGCAATCGGCAAAGCAAGCGATAAAAGGGGTTTAGCGAGAGGCATAGGTTTTTTAAAGGTTAAATATTTTTAAAATGAAATTCTACGTTTTGCAACATAGAATATTCAGAAATATTGAAGTTTGTAGGGGAGGGCTAAATCCACAAGGGATAAAAAGTCAAAGACGTCCAATCGTTCTCCAAGCTCACGATTATACTCCATGCACTCCAGAAACTTTAAGAAAAGGACAACTTTAAGACAATCCCAAGATATAGAGGGAAAAACCTCTTGCCGACACAAGAAGTATCACGCAAAAGTAAAACACAGGTACCGAAGACAGACTAGGATCAAAATTAGAATCCGTCATAAAAAAATTACTTATCAAGGTACTACCAGAAGTTCTACGTACGCTATAAAATGCAAAACCAACCAATAAACTTAGTTACCTGGAATGAGAATTCTCTGAAAGGAAAGAAGCCAGAACAGGCAACTTTTTTAAAATAAAGAGGCGATTCTACTACGCTAATAACGGAAACTCATTTCAAGCCCAACTTAAGATTTCGCACACCTCGGTACACGTGCCACAGGAAAGACAGAACCGCAAGTGAGGGGTGGTGGCCATTCCAATCCGCGACCGATGGAGTACAGTTGCAGAGGACATCAAGGCACAGATGTTGGATACGGTTAAAGTAAATACGCCAATCGCTGTGTGAATGGTTAAACAGGTAGCACTCTATAGTCCAAGTAATACAAATTTCAACAAAAAAGACAGACAAGTCATTGGAGATGTACAGAGCTTCAATGATCGGCGAAGATCTGAACTCCAAGCATAAAATCTGAAGTTGTCGATACAATAATGCTAATAGACAGAATCTTGTCAGGATAATCAAAGATAAATGCAAACTGGTTAGATATATGCTACATACGAGGCCACTCCGGTCCCAACTAGTGGCTCATAAAGCGACGTAGTTGGCATATTCGTCACCAGAGAGATCTAAAATCAATGTGTAGCTAGCACAGCTTATGAACTGTCTTCAGACCAGTTCTCGGTCCTATGCAGCCTAAAAAGAGCGCAAAACTTTATTCCTAGTACCATAAACCTAAACACGAATTAAATGCCATTCTCATGCGAAATTATGAGCTAACCCAATAACAAATCAAATAATTCGATGGAGTTGGAATCATTCATAAATGTACTCGCCAAAGGAATAAGTTTAACCAATTACAAAAATCAAAAATCACAAAATCATCAATCAAGAACAGATGGGAATTAGATGGAGAGAAAAAGTGGACTGTAAAATAAAAAATCTGGGCGCTGAGGACTTGCTAAGGAACAAACGTGACACGAAACTACTACAGCTCAACTATCATAGGAGCGCGACAGTAATACGTGAACTTCGAAAACTTGCGGAGAAAACTGAGATGGACATTGTGCTCTTACAAGAACCGTACACCAACTCAGACAACAAAACCCCGGGGCTGCTAGTAACTAGCCCAAAGATAACTAAGGGAATCTCTCCCATGGCTGCAATCATTATCTTAAACAGGAATATCATCACAACCATAGTGGGACATCTCACCAGATCCCACTGAGTTTGTGTTGAGATTGCCACTTTATCGGGAGGCTACGTACCGGTAAACTCCTACTTTCAGCTTTCGGATAACACTGACATACATCTAACGAAAATCCATAACAGACGTGTCATATATGCGATGAACGCCAACGCTAAATCGCATATATGGCACAGCGACACTATCGACGCGAAAGGACTCAGACTACTAGATCTCATACAGGAACTCCAACTAGATATACTCAACCAACCAAACAACCCCTCAGCGTATCACTGACCTAACAATGCACAGATGAACATAGATGTGACACTATGTACCTTGCAAACACACGACCTTATAACAGATTGGAAGGTCACAGCCAATCTAACTACCAGTGACCATAACGTCATCACTTACAATCTAAAATCACCTTTTACAACCAGAAATGTTACAGAAACTAATAAAACCTACAACTTTAACAAAATCAATTAGAAAAAACTTAAAACACCTTTCTGCCGCCACTGACAATACAACCTAACGAAAAGGTACATCAATACACCGAACTATTCACAAAAACAATATATACCGCCATGGCAGCCGCCATCCCCAAACACTACCCCAAAAATAAACAAAAACCACATTTTGGAACCAACATCTGCCTAATTTACGACAAGACGTACGACGTACTCGGAGAGCTTTTCAAAAGTCTTTAACTCCGGAGCTGCGAACATATACCCTAGCTGTATACAGAAATATAAAAATCCAATACACCAACGAAATATATAACACAAAGCTGGATTATGTTCGCAGAGAAGGAGCTAAAAACGAATCCATGGGGTCTGCCATACAAACCAACGGCAGACAAACTAAACATCAATGCTGGCATACAAACGTTAGGTAAAGCGGATGGCACTTTCACAACAAACTGGGACGATTCAACAACTTTTCTACTAAACAGCCTCCTATCAGACGATGACCAAACAACAGACAACAACTCTATAGAGAAACCACTTACTCAACACCCACAAATCAAAACCTTTCTCCCCCAATTACAACCCTAGGAATTACAGACGCTATAAACTCACTAAAGAATAAGAAAGCACATGGACTACACAGGGTACGAAATGAAATCATCAAAACCGTTAAAGAACCTCTAACACCGATTCTTGAAGCCCTATACAACGAATATCTTGTGTAGGGCAAATTCCCAATCCCGTTGAAAAAGAGCAACATTAAAATAATCCAAAAGGGACAAGGTAAATACTCCCAAAACCCGAAAACTTACAGAACGACTTGCTTTTTAAACACACTTGGAAAACTCTATGAAAAAATTCTGAACAACAGACTAACACTACATACGACAGAGGACCTACAAAATAACAAAGAGTATGGTATCAGAAAAGGCAAATTGGCCGAGGACGCTATAAAACAATTACTTAGTACAATCTCGCCAAGTTCTGGAAAGTATACGGCACTGGTCTGTGTCGACACCAGCAGCGCCTTTTGATAATCTCAGGTGGCTATCACTTATTCAAGCACTCACAATACGCAGCGTCTCCAGAGATTTACTAAGAACGGTGAAGAATTATTGTCAGGGCAGATACGTCACCACAGTCAGTAATACCAACCGCATTAGCAAAAGAATCTCCAAATGCTGCCCAAGACTCGATATGCGGGCCGCTATTTTCAAGCACAGCCCTAGGCGATCAGATCCTTCCTTACACCAGAACAAGATGACACCATTTAGACACAGTTGCATACGCAGACGACGTTGCCATACTCCTAGAAGAGCACTAGAAGTGAAAGTGAACACCACACTAGAAGATTCAAAATTGGTGCCTGAAGTTCGAATTATACATATCACCAGAAAAAATGACCTTTATCCTGCTGAGGGGATCCCTACAGAGGGACGCAGTAATAACACTGGCCGTTCAAAAGATCTTCAGAGCCCAAAGTACCAAATACCTGCGGTAACAGAATTTCATTATTGCAAAAAATAGCTGGAATTGCACAGAAAGATTATAAGATCCCTCTGATGAGTGAAAGGCTACACATCAACAGCGTATCTGTGGTAATTATAACCTACGTGGCCAGTTCCTGGATTCACAGACCTAACATAGGCCGAGTTAGCAAGAAACTGCTGTCAACACAGAGGAGAGCAATACTCAGAATTACCGGAACTTTTGGCACTACGTCACTGTACCCTCTGCTGGTAATTCTGAGTATTGTTCCAGCATACTTACAGGCAAAGAAGACAGCGGCCAGGTGCTGGCTCAAAAAAGGCGATGTAGACAAAATAAACAATATACTGAGTGAGAGAGCGCGACCAAATCTGACATCACCAACGGATTCATGACAACATGGCAAGAAGAATGGGATAACTCCCCAAAATGCAGAAGAACCTATAACTTTATGCCAGACGTCAAATTTAGCCAGCGCAATAGTTGGTTCTGCCCTTCCACAGACATGATTCATTTCTTGACAGGACATAGACCGTATGCGACATACCTTCATAGAATAAACAGCAGACCCACACCTAACTGCGACTATGGCGCAATAGGAACACCCGAACACGTGGTTTTCGATTGCGTCCTAACACAACAACTTCAACCACTGAGAGACAAACTACAACACAGGACACCCATCGACTACTTACAGAACAAACTTGACTTTGATAATTTTAACAAAATACATCGATAATCGCCAAAAATGCATTCTTACGTTAACAACAACCGACACGGCACCTTATTTCAAGAACATCCCACCCCTTAGATATAACGGACTGAACTGAATCCTGCATGGATCCCTTCCGTGAGGGATAACAAAATTCTAATACAAGTTATTAATCACTCCAACAAACATAATTAAGCACAACCAATGCAACATAAATGCAACACATATCACATACACAACAAATCATCCATAACCAAATACAGACATGCACAATGACATATATACAACACATACACAAACATACCACAACAAATAACCCAACAACAACAAACACCCCAACGACAAATTACGAGTAGACGCCGAGCCACATCCTCACCATAAACCTCCGAAACTTCAACATTAACATCGAAGTAGCCTGAAGCACAGCCAAACGTCATTCGACCAAACACTCTGTGCAACAGCCATCAACTTCCCAACAAACAAAACACTATGTGAAGTGCAATTAAAATATGACTTTTTCCCTTAAAATTCAAATACTTACATATACTATTTTCTTTTCAATACTAGTGTTAGTACGAGAGCATAGTGACGGACCTACCAGTAACGCCGTTACTGACGTGTCGCTACCGGAGAACTGTGTTTAATTGTAAGTGTAGAATAAGTAATTTATTAATTTTTCTTTTCTTTTTCCTCATAACACAATTTCAAGGAGGAAAACAGACAACACAACAAAACTCCTACTAGTTCCAAGCACACCAACAAAACCGCAACTACACAATATTGATCCAAAAACCACCAGTAATCAAGGAAAACACTGAAGACCATAGCGAATAACAATCTTAGTGGAATAGGACTTTAACAATTCTATAGATATAAGTTAGTTTTTAAAGCTACCGAACTCCATTGGCTTCTCCGGGAGCGCGGTAGCGCCCACTATAAAAAAAAATTAGTAATTAGGTTAACAATTAAAGCTTATTGTATATTGATTCGTATTGAGCTATTTTGAATAAAGAAATTTGAATTGAATTGAATACTCGTATGAAGAACTGACAATGAAAATTGCAATTCAGACATTATCCGGCGCGTTGCACCCTATGTTATTAAATCTTTTAATTACCTTTTAAACTTTTTCGGCTCTATTTGTATGAAAAACTTTACAAAACCAAAGTGTGCATAAAATGACAACTTCGTAACGTAAAAATATAGATATTGATGAAAAATACCAATTGCACGTAACATAGGTTGAAGAATTTGCGGCAGTGAGTGAAATAGATTCTTATCGCACTCTTAATTTTAATTCTTAAGTAATTAATCCTAATCACTTTTAAAACTTTTTAAAATAAAAATCTGTGTTTTCATCGATAATAACTACAAAAATGTAGTTAATTTATTGTATATGGTTGACATATTTATAAACTGTGTATCACTTTATCAACCTATATGTTTCAGCTTCTTTATACAACAAAAACGAATAACGTTGACTGCTTTATTAATAGTATTTTCCGGCTAAACATGTTGACAGGTGCGAAGTTATGTTTAATAAGTCATTTTGTAGTACACAGTTGTTTTATTAAGTGGATATACAATTAAACGCTGTTTATTGGAGAAACCCATTTATTTCATACAGTTTATGTTCTCAACCCAATTCATAAAATCTTATTTCCTGCAATGAACTCAACCTAAAATGTTAATTTTGTTGAGCATTTAAATTTATTGAGTCGATAAGTGTGAATTGGAACAATAAATGTTTTAAAGGCACCAAACATCAGCTGTACGTGATATTTTGAAATTTATTATTGGTCGTTTTCTTTAATGTTTTGGGGTCAGGAATTCACAAGGGCGTAAACTATCAATCAAATGTGAAAGAAGTCGTTATAAAAATGGACTTTATGTACCATATAAGTAGCTCGTTCGTATTTGGCTTGCTGTTTACAACAAAAACTTGATGTGATAAAATGATAAAGTTAATAGTATTAGCTCAAAGCCTCTTCATAATAAATCTACTTTACCGATGTCCAAATATTGTATAGATCTTTACGAAGTTAACTTAATTATCACACGCTTCTTTGTACGACCTGTCCATAATTATTGTTTATAAGGTTAATCGCCCTAGAGACTTATAGGCTGGAAACCAATAATTTGATGGAAAGTATCCAATTACGCGCAAATTTGTAAACTTGGTAATGGGTAAGTTTTCATTTCAGGATTTGATTAGAATTTACTGGAAACCGCTCTAAGCTTATCATTATCCTCATATTTATTAATTCTTCAGTCTGTTATGTGGGAACATGCGTACACAGTCTAACGATTCTAAACTTCACATATCGTTTATGTCTGATCATGCGAGTACAGCTAAAACGACTTGTTTCTCCAATATATGTTGAAAATGCTTTCGCATTAATTATTATACTTAGTTAACAAGTTGAGTGAAACAATCCCTAATTTTAGCTTAATATTCAATGACTCTGTAACATCTTCACATTAAATTAGCGAGTAAAACGTTCTCTCAAACCCTCGTCGCCACAAATCAAAAATAAATTATACTTGAAAAGGTCTCAACGAATCAGTTACTTCAGAATTCTGTGTCTTAATTTTAGAGCATTAATTGAAACGAGATATTTCTGAAGTTAACTTGCATAAAGAGTATTTCAAAATCAAACCAGATACATCTACATTCTAGTTCAAGCGTGAAATACATGAGAAACCCTATTGGACGCCATTTTAATAATACACAAAGCAGAATACCCAACAAATTAAATCTTAGGGTCTACTGGCTACAACAAGGTCTGTCTTAAGTTTGGAGTTACAATCAAGACAAATTTGTGTTGCTGTTCTACCAAGTAGAATACCGTTACGTGATAAATTTATAATTTACCTGTATGAATATTTATGCGAACCGATAATTGAGACAAAATTAGGGTCATGCTGTATAAACGATTGTATCAATTAATTATTCTCTTTGGTCAAAGTTTTCTTATCATTTATATCTTCAAATGATTTTTCTCAAACTCTGTGACCTACTATTAGTTTTAGTTCTTTTAATATATATTTAAACGTCAGCTGCGCACAATATTGTACGCCCAAATTGTGTCGGACGAAAATAGCGTTGCTTTATATCTATTATGTGTTTCGCTATTGCTTTTTCAAAAAAAACTGTACTCATTAAAATTTATGTTTCTTAAATTTAGTTTGTGGCTTATTTCTACCACTTATTTTGTGCTGCATGTTTTATTTATATCATTGCAAAATGAACACATCCACGAGTTTTAATTGTTTATATTAGCATTAATATAAAAAAACGGTGTAATACAAACATTATATTCGCATATATTTCATATTAAGTGAATTTCAGACATTTATAACGCTTGCTCCTTTTTCTATTCCTCTTTATTCCAATTAATAACAAAGAAATAAGTTGTTAAAGTCGAATAATCACATCACGCTAAGCGAAGGTAGCCTCAGTCAAATTGTAGGTAGATGTGAAATAAAGATATCTTTTCTACGTGGATGAAATTTACAGCTTAAGAAGGGTGCCTAAAATACTTTAAAATAATAAGGAAGTATCAGTAAATCAGAAATAAAATTAGGATTATTAAAAAGTATCCCAAACAGAAACATTTAGGTTAAATTGCAGCTTAAGAAATCTGTGTTAACATTAGTACAGAATAAACATTTAGTCATATGAAATAAAGGTTAAGTAATTTACTGGGGCACAAGTCAGCAAGGCAGCAAATTGCGACAATAGTAAATTACTTAGGAAATCCACGAAAATCTACGCAATGCAGAAAATAAGATGTAAAGAATTAGGGAAAAAGTAGATTCGGCGATATTGGGTCGTGTCCGCTGGTTGCATTACAACCCATACGGCCCATTTATTTCAACACCAATAAACAAAATACAGTATACAACATGCAATCGTGTAGTTAACAAAGCCATCTATAACGAACTTAAAACATATATTGAAAGTCTTAACTAGACATCTGAGCCTACGAATGTAATCAGCTCAACAGGAATAAAGCAAGGTCCTTCCTTTCCTAGCCTTACAATTTAATGGCCCCAAAAGCAGCTAAGGTACAAAATAAGCAAATGACTTAATATGAAAGCAAGTGACATGCCCCTACTCAAGCAATTAGTCTACCTTGTTAAAACATTACAAAGCAAATTCTATATAAGTATTGATAAGTATAAAGCATAATGCAGCGCAAGCAAAACAACCACTGGGCAAACATAAGTTTGAAGTAGAAGGTCTTGCCTGCGTTTTACAGTGAGCAGGGCCTCTATACTCTGGCGAGAGAAAAATTCTGGCATTTTTTTAAGCTAAAATTCAAGAACTTTGGTTTATAACAAACATAGAAATTAAAAGTAGGTATGAAATTTATTGGTAACCGTGATGAAAGAACTGAACGCAGAGAAACTATTAGATCTAGGTTATACAAGTATATAAAAGTTAAGTTTTTCGTTTTTAATCAGCATTCTGTTAAATGGTTCATTGCTGTTTAATTTGAATCACGCAAATCACTTGATTAACGTCTTGATGATTAACACATCCTTAATTACCAAACCATAAATAGAATTGTTCTTGAGGCTGGGAACAAGTTGGGAATAATTTACAGATGTGCATAAGAGGACAAAGAATTGTTACCGCGATGCACATTGTATCTTTAGGTTCTCTTGTCTTTAAGAGGAACGTAAAATTAGCCCTTCAGTGCAATTACTGTTCAGAATCAAACATAAGGGCGTTAAAGAACTACACCTGTCGTTCGGTGGAAAGCGTTTTTTGAAGGACGGCTTTGTCATATTCGTGTGCCCATAAAATCACACTAGCGCTATTGTGTTCGTTCCGACGGGCGACGTCCTTTTTTTTAAAATCCTTCCAACTCAGATATTTAGCCGCCATGACTATATAAATGAACCCAGATCTGGCGAGTGATGAATTACGCCAGATTGATTGTAGCCGTATGGCATCGCCTACTCCGGACATGTTCCCGGCCATTATCTGTATTGAAGAAGAGGGATGTTGGGGAAGATTGTTTTCAAGTTCTCTCTTCTATCCGTAACTCTGTCGATTAGGTTTGGTGCTTCCAAATCTTTTCGAAGGTCGACGTTTCTGATATAATATGGAATCCTCATGATTAGCATTAATATTTTGTTAAGGGCAACAGTAGAGCTTTAAGCATGCCTTTAATGTATATCTCCTCGCCGTTTGTTAGGCTCGGGAGAAGAATAGATTCTAATAAGTTGTTTTTCTGCTCCGAGGGCAGTTTACTTGATGGTGCTAAAACCGGATATAATTTCCTTACCGTGGTAAGAACAGCTCTTCTAGTTGCATGAGTTTTCCATGTTAAATTATGATCAAAAACCAGGCAGTTATAGGTTGCTTTGTTTTTAATTGGAACTTTCTGTTTGTTAACAGTTAGTTCCCTAATTTTTCCTGGTTTATTGGAGAAACGCACTATTTCAGTTTATTCATTGTTCAGTAACATCTTCCACCGATTTGCAAAAAGACTTATTTGATTGACGTACTGTCTCATAGTTGATTTGACTACTACTTCGTTTCTGCCTGCCACTACAATACCGTATCGCCGGATAATTGCAGTAGCTCGGCGTTTTTGAACTGCTTTAATTTAGGTCTGTCGTTAACGAAAATGTTGTATAGCACCGTTGAGAGCGTCAAGATTTGTGGTAAACCCTCCGCAGCTCGTCTTTTAGAAGATAGTGTTTTCCTCATTTGAATTGGAAAGATCTTTTCGTAAAAAAGGATAGTGTAATTTTGATTATAGAGGAAGGTATCTTAGGTCGATTAAAGCATGTCTTCACACCTTATCATAAGCTTTCTCCACATTTGAATTTTGTGGGTTTAGCTCTCGCTATCAAGGCCTCCAAATTGGCAGCTTTAGAAACCCCAGAGAACTTTGCCCTAAAGCCGAAATGGTTGCTTAGTATCAGGTTCCTCATTTTATAGTAGGTTTTGCAGCCTTTTGTTTATTATTTTTTCCAGTAGCTTTGGCAACACTTTGATCAAGCTAATTGGTTTTCTGTTTTTGAAATAGTGGGATCTTTGTCCTTTTTCGGGGTCGTGACTATAATGGCTGTTTTCCAGTATAGTGGAAAGTAGCCCAATGCCAAAGACTTGTTGAGTCTGTTAATTAGCTATTCTTCCGGATTTTATGTTAGCACTTTTATTGCTCTAACTGGGATTTAGTCTTTCCCCGCGCCATTCGGGATTTCATAGTTTTTACAATTTCGGATATCTCTTCTGTTGTTGTAGTCAACGGCTCTTTCAAGGCCCAATTCGCGACTATTTTGACAGAAAGGCTAATCTTGTCACTAAGTCTTTTATTTGCTGGTAGATTTTTCGAGCATTGCTCCTTAAAACAATATAACAGCGCTTCCACCCGATCAGAGTCACGGAATTTTAGATTGCCATTATGCAATATAGCTGTATTGCCAGATTTTTCTATTTTTATGGTTTCGAGCAGCCTCCATAGCTTACGGTTTTCATTTTACCCTGTGTCCTGAATAGTGCTGTCCCACACCTGCCTTCTTTTTTCCTCTAACATATTGTCTATCTCTTTATATAATTTTAGGTACCGCGTCTTATCATTAGAATACCTCGAGCGTGTCCATACTTTCTAAGCTTTGTTTTTGTTTGTAATCATAGCTTCTTCTTTGATTCGAAGTTGAAGCGTTAGTCGAGGTTTGGTAGTTTTCTAGTGTGTTTTTTATTGAGTTTGTTAATCTATAAACTGCTGCTTCTATATTTTCCTCAGCATAATTTCCCCGCTAGTTCATACCCTAACATCCAATATATGTACCTTTGTCAATTGGTTTTGACTACCTGAGTCGGTTTTAAGGGAGGTCGTTGACCACCACCTAATTGTAGAGTTGCAAAGAAATGGTTGGAACACAGTTTGTGAATGGTGTCCGCTCGGGCAAATTTACAAATGCGGACGAAATCGATATCACCTCTTCCTCCAGAAGAATGTTGGTTTCATCTTGTGGAACAACCACTCTTGAGTTTGGATTTTACCTGATCCAGGGTACAAGGTTACGGCCGCTTGGGTTAGTTCTTCTGCTGCCCCACAACTCGTGCTTTAAGTTGAAGTCTCCTCCAATTATTGCGAATTCATGACCAAATAATATTTCCAAGTAATCCTTGGAGATGCTGTTTCTTGGCCTATTATAAATGGCTATTAGTGTTATTCGCTTTCCATCCAGGAGGGCATGAACCACTACTGATTGACTTGTAACATTTATATGTGGCATGTGGCAGCAGGATTTGGGTTATACTTGATCTTAGTAGGATAGCTACCCCACCTCCGGGACTACCTACTCTAACCTTTCGGTATACTTCGAAACCTGAGACCCTAAATATGTTACCTTGCTTAAGATGCGTTTAAGAGAGAAATGCTACCGTTATGTCATTTCCTTTGAGAAAAGTTTCCAGTTCTAACTCGCAGCTTTTAATTCTGTTAACAAAACTTTTCTAGAGTTTTAGGTGGCTTATCCGCTGTTGGTCTTTCCAGAATCTCTTCTATTCTTTTACTAAGAAAGTCAGTCCCTGTCTCGGTCAGTCCAGGAGGGGCCGAAGTTCGTGCTCTGGCGGCATATGTCACGCCCGGAATTGTTTTCGCTTTCTGTAACTTCTGCTGTACCTGGAATCTTTTCTGTTCCTTTTTGTAACCGGGATTACTAAGGCAGCTCCCGCTACAAGCAAGGTGATCCCCATTACAGTTACTCCATGTTGCTGGAGAGTTTCAGGGTATTTGGTGCATGTATATAACGGGTGTTCACCCACGTGCTTGACGCACCTGTAAGACGCATCTGTGAGATACATGACCATACAGTTGGCAAAGGTAGCACTGTGTCGTCCTAGTTGGGTGACGTTTTGGATCCGTGGTGACTCTGACCCTCATGATTTATTTGACCTGGAAGACTTTTTGCCTTTTCTAGTCTTATTAGTGTTTACTGACACCAATGGAGATTTCCGTTGTCTGTTTCCCAGCTTCTTGAAGGAGTTGAAAGTAAGACCTTTTTCCTGCAGATCCCTTTCACACATTTCAATGAAAATGCACTCTCGCACTCCCGTAATAACCACTTAGAGTTCTTTTTCACTGTGCAATTGGAAAGTGTGAAATGGTTCATTGGACTCATCTAGCAGTCTACACATTTTTCTAAAATCATCAGAAGTGCTCGTTAAAACTTTGATACTATCAGCATGGTTCAGTGATTTTTCAATCGAAATAATGTTTTTCTCTGCGTATTTCTTTATGATGGCGTAGCTGTCCTTGTTCTTGACAGCAATCGGTGGTGATAGTTTGATCTTGGTTGCTTTAACCACTGGTGTTAATATT
The DNA here is from genome assembly GCA_024586415.1 of Phrixothrix hirtus. Taxonomy (NCBI): domain Eukaryota; kingdom Metazoa; phylum Arthropoda; class Insecta; order Coleoptera; family Phengodidae; genus Phrixothrix; species Phrixothrix hirtus. Next base: position 25,963 of record JAHWXV010090554.1, read on the forward strand.
GAAGTTTTGGGTGAAAGGATAATAGGAGGCAAATCTTCTGTTTCCATCTCTTGACTCACATACGGACAGCTGTTTATTTCAATGTCAGAGTCTAAGTTATTGTTAATGTTCAATGTTGATTCGGTTTCTTGCCTTCTTCCATAATTGTTACCTTTGCACGTTTTCTTAGTTTCACATCCTTCCATTCCTCCTGTTGGGATAGAGGCTGGTTGGGGCTAAGTTTGCACATTTCGGCAATTAGTAGATTAAATGTGGTCATCCATTGCACTATATTGTTGTGAATCTCGATCAATTGAGCATCCAGTTGTGCTAACTTATCTTCGTTTGATATAACTACGGACTCAGTTGTTGTTTTAAAGGAGTCTATAGACATTGCTGTTTAATCGGAAACCATTTTATAATAAACTACTATTAGAACTGTAATACTTCCCAAATAAAAATTAGGTTAAATCTAAGCAAACAAATTTCTAAAAAAATAGAATTTGGCAACAGTGTTAGTTGATTTAACCTAAAAGTTGTTAATTGACAGTCTAACCTCAATTAGAATGCCTGCCAGGTTAATCAATAAATAACTCATTAAATGTCAGTGTGATGTAACTAACCTGCAAACAGTGTCAAAATGAAAGGGAAGTCATAGACTAATAACTTGTCAAAAGTGACAGAGAAAATTTTCAAAGTAAAATAAATACAACAAATCTACCAGGCAGGAACAAAATAAGGTTATAGTCAGATAAAGAAAAGGAAAATCACTTACGCCACCCACAAAGGTGTTTTTAAGGAGTGTTTGCTGCGTGTATCCGCCGCACACTTATTAACGTTAATAGATCGATCACTCGTGGACCTCGCCTGTTAAGGCTTGTTTCGCTGTGACATCTTCTTGCTCTTTCCCTAATCCAATATTCGTCTTATCAAATTTTTCGATGAAGTTTCCAAATGAATTTAATTTGACATGCGATTTAAATATTTTCACCCAAAGTTTTAACTAAACTCGTGGGGATTGTAAATTTTTCTTTCTTCCGTGTAAGAAAACCATCTCGGGTCACAATTTAGCACAGTTTTAGGATTTACCTTATCTTGATATGTTCAAAAATTTCAAATGTACAGGTGTATTAATGCACAACCTATGCGATTTTTCGAACTTTTAGACTTGGGTAACATCCTGCAAAATAGTCCCCGTTTCATTCTATGGGCCGCTCTGATCGATCTTTCCACTTCTTGAAATATGTCGGAAAATCAGTTTTTGGAATATCTTGAATCGTGTTAACATCATCGAATCGGTTCATTGTTGGAAAAAGCCAAAATTCACAGGGAGCAATATTTGGAACGTACAGAGGTTGGCGAAGCTGCATTATGCGGTTTTTTGTCAAAAATATTTGCACAAGATGTAGCGTGATGAAGACACCTGTCTGCATTTGCCCAAAGACGTGACTGTTTTCTTCTCACCGCATCATGCAATCTTCTCAACACTTCAAGATAGAATTCTTTATTGATTGTCTGGCTTATGGAGCTAATCCAAAATGGATAACAGTTTCATAATAAAAAAAACATCTACTTGACATTGCTCCGACTTAGCCGTGCTTTTTTTGGTAGCGACTGACACGGAAACTTCCACATCATTTTAATCATTTCTGTACAAGACTTTTCGGGTTTGAAACAACAAAATTTGATGCAAATTCGTTGTTAAATTCCCCGCGTTATTTTTATTGATAACAAAATGCAACGATAACAAACATAGCACTAAAGATAAGCATGAATTGCTCACGTAATGTTGGCCTAATGACTTGTACGGGAACTTCACAAGATCTAACTAACGAACCTACAATTCCCCAGATGGCACTAGGGCACCTTGATACAAAATTATAGACACAGGTGGTGGAGATGTGCCAAACCACGAAGCAAGGCTTTGGTGATAAGTTATTGGTAAAACTTAAACTTATCGCTGCAACCGCATGGAGCAGTGAATCAGGCGATCTTTAAGACGGTATTGGTACTGAAAAACGTTTTTTATTGATGTATTAAGTTTCAAATAAAAACATAATGTCATGGAAACCCATCTGTAATATAAATTTGGTGGCATCAGCTCTTCCACCAAATTTTAAAATATAATGTTTGCAATTTATTATATTATTTTATGTTATCATTTAAGAATAACGCCACGAAAACGACTTCCATTACTTTCAACATATTCTGTGAGTCCTACGTGAGACAGCACGAAAATTGGCGCCAGGGATTCTGCCCATCAAGTTCTGGGTGACTTTGGAGCGATTAGTAGGAAACCACACACGGACAGGTAGAGAAATCTGTCACAGTTGGAAATATTCCAGTTCATGGAAGACATTGCAGTGGAAAATGTCTTATTAACATGACAATAATCCAGCTTAGGTACATATGCACGTGGCGCTATGCATTAGCTTTAATAGCATACCGTCTTCGCTCTCAAAACAAAAGCCGCCTTTAACGCCAAAAACTGACATAGCTCACCAAATTCTACGTAGATACTATGAATGAGTTTTCATCAAGCGTTCTAGAGATTTTCGCCTGCAAATATCAAAAAACCTTCTAATTGACGTAATTAAATGGACTTGAAGACTTGATTCTTATTCATCGTGTTCAATAACTATTAATAAGCCAGTTCGCTTAATAGCTATAATTTAGTGCGTGAACTACATGGATATTCTAAGGATGGTAATTTCGACAGAGTGTAAAATCTTTTATACGCCGCGAGTAGTTACAGCAAGTGACAACGCATATCGCCGTATAGGGCAACTAAGGCTTCTTACCACTCACCACTCAAGTACTCGCATGGGGTACAATTAAAGAATTTACTTTTAAGCTAAAGCACAGACTGCGTTAGCTTCACTGAATGATTTGTCCTAGTTTTAATGAAGAGATTTTGTTATATTAAAACTTAAGCTATCATTGCGTGAACTTTTTAAGCTTGCTCGGAGTGTTCACTTCTTTGAGGCAATAGCCTATTTTAAAAAATCTTATGTTGAAGCGTAAATAAAAGAAATGCCGTAGTTAGATTTAAAATTAGTACTAGCATAGACTGATTAGCCGGTACCATGCAAAATAACACTAATTTAAAATGTAGTTGTTCGATTGCTGCAAAAGAATACAGGTTCAACCCAATATGATGTATTAAGTTAAATGATTTTGAATGCTTTTCCTTGAACAAGTAATTAGCATTTGAAGCAATTAACAGGAATTATTGGTATTAAGGCATTTCAACTATTTAACGCATTCAACACAAAGTACGTTTTAAAAATACGCTACACAAAGTGGTTCACATACCCAAGATTTCCATTGGCGTTCCTGATAAGGCTGCTACATTTCTGAGTAGTACTTTCCAACCCATCATTCCTAAATAGAAATTTTCATTCAAATGCGCTTGCCACTTTTACGAATTTGCCAGAATGGTATATGGCTGTTTACTATAATTTTCATCTTTTAAACTCACTCCTTCCTGCTAAGCTATAGCCCCACCCCCCTATCTGATCGGCCTTTATTAATTGAAAATAAAATAAATGTGGGTTTTATATTGCGTTTTTATCTTTACTCTTAGAATCAGAGCAACATCGGCTCAATTTGAAAGACTTGTGAAATAATTTCGCAGTGTGAGACCAGAGTTTCCCAATTCTTTGGTCTTCGATGCTTATTGAAGCTATCCGTAAGCTGTAAGCGCGTCTGAATTTCTTACAATATTTGGAAACACCCTGTATATAGATTTAAGTAAATTAATAGTAAAAGTTAATTGGTGAATTACCAGTGCCATTTTTATGTTAAAATTATAAACGTAATTCTTTAAATTTTGCAAATCCATTATTAACAACATTTATCAATATTCTAAAATCCCAGTTCATGTTTTGTAAAACATAGAGGCTTTTTCTTAAAAAAATACGTCAGCTTTCGCGTGAGAACATTCATTCTTCTAAAAATAAATGTTAACCACCGATCCCCCTCTCCCTGCAATTTCAAGGAGAAACCTTCCATTAACAGGCAGTGGAGTCTCGACCGTTACGAAAAGAAGTCGTATTCATCTCTCTCTCTCTTTGTGTGTGTGTGTGTCTGTGTGCCTAGAATAAGTTTGAGGAAATCATTGACGAGCCACCTTCTTATATGGTTATGTATTGGAGGCCGAATTACTAATAATTCGACCTATTATCGCTAAAGGCAAATTGTGTTTAGGGTCACCCGTCCGATTCGATAGGAGTGGCTTGGATCCGATGAGGTAGTATGCAAAGGTACAATAAAATCAGCAAACAAAACCGCTCTTTTTCTTGGAAGGAAATGACATTCTTCGATTTTTTCCAATTCACTGAATTCCTCCGGGGAATCCGAAAACCAACTCCCTTCGTTCACGCAATAATGTCCGCTAAAATACTTACTTCCATCCAGTAACGGATAGACAATTTTATTCAGGTTTGTGTCAAATTTAATTAATGAACAAAAGTATACTTAATTGAAATATCTAAATTAATTTGAGGCCACGACTAGACGGGGTCAGTTCTTATCATTAATTTTACGAGTAAATATAGGAATTAAAAAGGGTCCCTTATTTTGTACGTTATTTTAGCTTTAGGGAAATAAATGGTCAAATATTCATTAATTGTCTGTACCATGTTATTTTTCTTTGTGTTATATAAGTGAAGTATTTAGTGCAGACGTTTTTACTGTTTTACCGTTATAAACCTCCATAGACGTAGTAACTATAATTTTCTTACAGGGAAACGTTAGACATAAGTAAGTAAAACATTTGTAAATTGTGAGTCTAACCCGAACTGCAATATAAGTATCTATCCAGTGGCTTAAGCTAAGTAATTAACTAGTAAGTATGCTATGGTGCAATTATAACCTTTCGGTTTGAAATAGGATTCTTTACCATCTCATTTCTCGAAAAAAGCTAATAGTTAAGATATTTAGGTAAGGTGGCACCCAAAAATTACGACTTTTTCCTGATTTTAACCTAATTAATTTCATCGTAAACGTAGAACCTCCCTTCCTCCACTTTGGCGGCCGGAGCTGCTAGCTAATGCAGGGAAATCAGCATTTTAGACAACCTATCGAGGCGAAAAGAGCGTTCCGTTCCATTATGAAGCCATTAGGGTTGGTTCAACAAGCCTTGGCTATCACTCACCCATATGACCTCTTGAATTAGTAATATACCGTGGTTTACATTAACTTTCTTCTGAAAATATTTTACGCCTTTTTATGAACCACCCATGTTCAAATAGTGTGATCTGTGAGTTAAACGTATTTACTAGAATAGACATTGACAGTAATTGCTAATTGTCAAAACCAAAATAGTTAGTACTATAAAGGAAACATATATGTGAATACAGCCAAACAGTTTATTTCAACGTGATTTAGTTGAGTGCCATTTTGAATAAATAAAATTTAACGTCGGTTAAAATACACAGTTCCGCTAAGTTAGTAAATTGACACTGAATTGAAGTAGCGGGCTGTCTTGATCTATAGTGCATCTCTTAACAGCCAAGATATGCCATAATACTGTATAATTCGAACATAGTTGTCTATACAGCGCTGTTAAAGTGATACAGTGGCGTACGAAACTAGTTTTCACCATTGGGTTGGGATACATTTTTCCCATTAATCACCTTCTAATGCTGTTTTTCTAAAGAACACTGAAAAATGTAATTTTATCGTCGCTATACTGTTCATCAAGCGAAATATCCTTTTCTTAGCACTTCTTGTATACGAGTTTGGATTTTTTCCTCCTAACGGACCTTTTAATTAATTCTGGACCTTTCAACTCTAATCTCGTTTCACTTTCTGGAGCTTCTTGATCTATAAGATTTTGAATTGTTTACGACGGCAAGTTATAAAATGCCAATTTCTATATGCCTTGAGATTAGTACCTTATGGTAGTATAATTTGAAAAATGGAATTAAGGGCGCCAGGTGGTTTACTTAAATAAAGATAGGTAGGTCTTCTTCGTCGTTGCTTTGCAGCTCCAATATAGATCGACGACGACGACAATCTGGAACTAATGAGGTTCTACCTAAATGAAGAGAAGAAACAAATTCAAGAAATGAGCTTATTCAAAATAGCATTTATTCCATCTGGATAACGCGCAGTTAGAATACCAAATGGTAACAGTAATTTTAGATTTCTTTCGGAACGCATGTTATAAGCAAAAGTTAAAAAATTTTCATTTTGAGGTTAAAGCTAATTAAATAAATTACGCTTATAGAACGTATCCGAACAGCTTTAGGATTAAACCAGTAACATCTTCAAGTCTTTGGGTAGTAGGATTGTACTTTAATTTAAATGATTTGCCAGTTGCCGTTTATCTAAGGACTGATTAAGACTGATTAAGACAGAGAAAATGCGCTGTTCAACTAACTCAAAACTGTGAGATAAAAATTATTACTACTAATCCTTGTTATTATATATATATATATATATA
>JAHWXV010090632.1:0-11824 GCA_024586415.1 Phrixothrix hirtus
TATTACTACTACTGATGTTTTTACTTTAAAATTATTACAATAATTTAAAAAAATTTTTGCTGGAAAAGGGTTTGTAACCCGAAACGTTCAAATAATCATGTCATCAAAATAAGGAAAACAAAATATTAAAGTTTTGAAATATCTTTTCGTCTTTTAATATAACATTAGAATTTATGGTATTTATTCCTGAAGAAATCCAAAGATCAACTTAAAAATTAAAAATAAAAGCCAAAACCAAACAATTTTATAATTTTCTATATAATCTTACGTTTCTGCATTACACAGATTTTCGTGGATTTCTTAAATAATTTATTATTGTTGCAATTTGCTGTCTTGCCGAACTTGTGCGCCAGCAATTCCGTAACTTTGTATTTCATATGATTAAACATTTATTCTATACTAATGTTAACATAGATTTCTTATGCAGCAATTTAACCTACTTTGTTTCTGTTTGAAATACTTTTAAATAATCCTAATTTTAATTTCTAAGTTACTGGTATTTCCTTATTATTTTAAAGTATTTCAGACAACAACATATAATTATATACCTAATAAGTAACAACAATAATGAGTTCAATACATTTATTAAATTTATTAAGTTTCACCTTTAAAACACATATAAAAAAATGCAAATTAAACTTTTTACATCTACAAATAGAAATAAAATTTACTACAATATTGCTATGTAAACAAACACAATGTCCTGTTATGATAGATCATATCCTTATGTTGTCCAAAATAAGCATTTGCAATTGTAAAAAAAATATCGATAACGTCATAATTTTTTGAAAAATAGCCGATAATTTTAAAAAAATATACAAAAAAAGCCAAATTATTTTAGTTGTTCGACATCCGAGCGATTTAAAAATATTTGAACAGTGAACACTGATAGGAAGAAGGTATTTCAATATAGTTGATGTACTTTTTTAATAAACTAAGAACTAATGCATTAAAATTAACATTTTATTAAGTTGTACTCGTTTTTTATAATATTCTATTTGCATGTGTTTTCATTTAGTGTCATAAGGTAATGTAAATATATCCATATCAATACTATAATAAATTAAATTATATTTATGCTGCACAAAAATGTATATGGATTAAAACTACCACTTATAACAATTCACTATATAAGTATAAGAAATAGCGAAGAAACTTTAACTGCGAAATATATATTTTGCTTATTATTTATTTAATTGAATAATAACAATAACGTATGATGCAACTGATCCAAAAAGAGCAAGCAGCATCGAATAATTAACGTTAAAGAACCCAGCAGCAGAGAAACTTGGATAACGTTGTGTGGAAAGTTGGGCCAGCATTAGTAACTGTTCGCGCAGGAATCGTTGTTGTTTCTCAACAGAATTTTCAGTATACAAGAGCAACTTATAGCATATGTCTCCAGTTCTTTCTACTTCTCTTATTACAGACTCACAAAAGGATGCCATAGTAACTGCCAGAACCTAAAATAAAAATTAAATAGTTAAAATATGAATATTCAAAGTTTTACAACTTTTTATGTTATTAAATTCAACTTTAACCTAAAGTAATAATATACAGAGTTAAGCGTGAAAAATAGCTTTATATATTTGCATTACGTTCTATTTATATCTATAGAACTAAAATAGTGCTGCTTTCTCTCAACTTCAGATATACCTCAAGCCTGCTACAACTTTGCTATTTTAAGTGTGCATTTTTTATTGAATTATCGGTTTGCTTTTCTAATTTAAGGAGAAGCTGTATTATATGAGGCCACTATATGAAGAAGTATATATACGACATCAACCTCATTTTGAAATATTTCCAAAACTTTGGTCGGGGGCCTATTAATCATAATTCCGTGAAACATTTTTCACTAATGGACGGAACCATTTTCTTAAAATTAAAAACTAAAATATTGTCATATATTATTGAATATAATAGCTGTAACGTGAATTAGATGATAACATACACCGTTTTGCAAATATTAAATTTATTATAAGATAAACCAATTGATAAATATCTCAATTAACAAAATATTTTATTATTCAAATAACTCAATATGTGTAGCCTCTTCTCTATTTGAATACGTTTTTTCCGTGATTTTCCTGTTTTACAACTAGTAACAGTAGTGCGCAAATCATATTATAAAAATTATTTTATAAAATAAATTCACCAATTAGCATGAAGCAGTATAAATCAAAGAATAACAAAATTAGTATTGTACTCATATTCAATAATTATAACGTATGTATACCTAGTAATCACATGACTTAACACTTGCACTGATATTGGCTGGATTGCATATACATATTTTTGCATCTGCACTGTCCTAACAAATAAAGAGTTTTGTATCTAACATGAATTTTAAAACTTACTTTATTCAATAAAAAAACAATTTTTGCATCTTCCTGCTTTGTCATACAATTTTAAAGAAACGAATGATGTCATCAATTTTTCAAATTTTCTACATATATCCACATTTGAATTTTCGTGGCCCCATATGTTCTCATGCCTAAATTCCGAAGTTTCTAAGAGAAATAAATTTTCAATCTTGTTTTACTATTCTCAGAGGTTCCATTCCATGTTATTTTTCACGCTATTGTTAGTAACGTAAAGTCGTTATTCTAAGATTTAGAATAAATGGGAAGGATGTTGAAATGATGTAAAAGTAACTCTAAGCAGCTTATACAGGTTGTTAAAAATTTTGTCAACGCAATAGAGTTTCAAGGTTCTAGAACATTTTTATTTCAAATAGAAAGGCGTGCATTTAATTAAGTATTCCTCATCGATATCCGTATTCCCCATACCTTCCTTATCTGTTTTGAAGGCAGTTCATGAGCATATTTTCTCATCAAATTCTCAAAATCATTATCCTTCATTAGTTTGTAGATTTGCAATCCAACAAAAACTTCAGTTTTCAGTTTTTAAACGTGCTTAGGGGAAATTTAATTTAAAGGTATTTGTACTTGATCGAGCTAAATTTGATATGTAGTGGCAGAAGCAAGATTTTTGGGCACCTACAAGCAGTTCATGTACGATGTTCTGAGGCCCAGGTACTAAATGTAAATTGTGGCCAAGCCCTAACATCTCAAAGCTTTTTTTACCCGACTCTCTAATTCACACAAAAATTATGTCATTTTGTATAACCAGCTTGACCTATTAGCATCCCTCTTAGAAGTCACACCTATTAGCCATTTGTGTGCCTCATACTCAATACTTATTAACAGTACCTTCGTGTTCTCGAATGTGTGTTTCGTAAAAACTAAATGGTGCACAGCGATACGCTTATACACATTTTCATTATCTAGTACCATGCCTTTAAACTTCGTTTTGGTAGATTTAATAAAAGTTTCTACTAAATACTATCATATTCAATTCCATAGAAGTACATTGACTTGTTTATATTATTGCAATAAGTCAAGTAATCGGTAAGTCAGAATGAAATAACCAGGTTTTTCTCATTGTATCTGTACCATGAAATAAAACTGCAATTACAATACAGGAATAAACTAAAAACGCCTTGGAAATGCAAGAGACTGAAAATTACAACACGTCCGCAGTGTTCGCCGACATAATTGCATGTAAACTGTAATTAGGGTTGTTGTGTCACCAACTTTCTGATTTTCTGATCAATAAAGCCCATGCATTGATACCTGCGAATAAGCTTAAATTTGCATAGTTAGAAACAAATATAAAATATATTTTGGCTACATATAATTACCTACACTAGCAATATATTTACTAATAGATATATGGAAATCATGAAAAAGCTATTTGTGCTAACGAAAAACCACGAAAAGTTCTAGAATCAACATAAAAAAAGAGCTAATAAAACATATGGATACGTACTATCGTTATCAAAGGTTCTTAAGTTCTACATTTCTTTTTGTCCATGATAATGAGACATACTGTACCCTGGAACTAGTCGATCTGTATTACTCTACACCATATAACCAATAGAATATCTACCAAGTTATTTCAATTTTCAAAATAAGATTCTACATTGAGAAAGGGCTTCATGTAATTTACATATTTATTTCAATAGTACACTTCTCGAGCACTACCCACCGCTGCTTAGATGTTATAGCTGTAAAAATTTGAAGATACTCTATTTTTAAGGTTATATACTGTGGTAGATAGAACGACATACGTAAGGATAAAGACATGAAATTGTTACGTTACCTCATATTTCGAAGCAAACTGTATATAGGGTTGCAAAAATGTTAAATAATTTGATATTATTCATATAGGAAGATGATTTAATTATAAAAAGATTGAATTCTCAAAAGAAAAAACAGTAAATAATAGTAAATAACAAATTACGAGCAAAAATCGGAATCGAATTAAGATTATTAAGTCAAATTTCAAAATAAACAATTGTACATATATGTTAATATAAGCATACTTTAGGATGTTATGTTAGTAAACACACGCAGATAATATATCTGAACATTTACATTAACTAATTGTAATAATTTAAATAAATATTAAAAAATTGAGGTTAATTCCCAAAACCTTCTAACTGAATGGATAAAATTAATTAATGCATATTTTAAAAATTGTAAAATACATGTAAATAAAGATTACAATATGAACAATTAAACATTACAATGTAATAACAGTGAAATATTAAAACAAAGTGTGTGAATCTTTAAATGCATAATACGTTTTAAAAATACAATTCTCTTCAAAATAGTTATGGAAATACTAATATCCAGAAGCTGTACAACATTATGGAGGTGTTTTCTAGACAATTATTGAAATTTTACATAAAATGTTATAAATGTTAAAACAATTTAGCATGGACACAAACCACATTTTGGTGCCTGTTACCAAAAGTATCCAAGTGATTTAAAAATTGTAAGATTATTTAATGAGGCTTTGCAGAGAGATTCTGTTAATGATATGAAGTAGGAACATGTTTTCGAAATCCAAACTAATCCCATAGTTAAAACTGTATGTCCATTTAAAGTATAGCAATTTTTTCAAAAAGTGCAGACCCTGCAGTTTCTCCCTGGATTCTGGTAAGATCTTCACTAATTTTCAGTTGAATTTTGACCATCGTAAGAGGATGTAATGCTTCCCACAACAAATTTAAATTCAATTGATCAAATTACCAATTTTTAACCTGAAACAAGTTTAGTGTTAAGTAAAATAAAATTAAGTGAATACAATTTAATTTTATTACAAGCAAAAAGGTGAAATAAGTAGAGGAAGAGTAATGTAAACGAAAGAATAATTTAAAGGAGCAATGAATTATCAAAAAGTAAACATTGGATAAATAAAATTTTACCTGTATAAATTACCTGATGTCATATTTCCAGGGTAAGCAAACATTTAACCAGATTTGAGTAAGTTTTGCTAGCATCGAAACACAAAGCACTTTACTACCACTGCAATTGCAGAAGAATTTTAAATTAATTTTGTAATTCCAAAATACTTACATGAGAAGAATTAAATGCCCACCATAGTGTAGAAGCAAAATATAAATTTAATGTACAACAAATAATTATTCCCAGAAGACTTGGATAAATTTTAAAGTGTAACACAAAATAACAATCAAGAAGTGTTCACAGAGATTTATAAACAATCTTTAATAACTTTTCAGCATTTATTTAAAGAAACACGAAGTTATAACATCACTTTACGGTGTAGGAATGGAAAGTTCATTTACAATATAATCACCAACAAGGAGCATAGAATTATTTCGATCATAGTGCATAAATACTAAGACTACAATATACAAGGTTAGTACAATTAAATTATAAATGCAGTTATAAGCAATGGTTCCTAATAATTAACAATTTGACTCAAGGAATGCTAAATGTAGTAATTTGTAGAATAATTTAATCTAACTAAAGTGTTTTGATGTCAAGGTACAAATATTGATGAACAATTTTGGCTTTAACTTTTTGAATTTGTAATGGTAGTAGGTGTAAGAAAGGAATTGTTGTTTATTAATTGTAGCATTGACTGATTGCTATAGGAACTCAAAGGTTAATTAAAAATATGTCATTTATTTTGAAAGTTGATTTAATATTATAAATTTTAATGTTGGTATTTGATATGAGGTAACGCTATTCCTTCTAGAACAAAGTGTGAGGTGGTTTGCCGCATATCAAGAACAGGTAGAATTATATTAAAGAGCAGGTAGGCAACTTAAATGACAGTCTGTTTCGCATAAGCGTAAACCGCCTATATAGGAAGTAAATATAAGCTCGAGTAGACGGTTAGGTGGAGTTTTACATACAAAACAAAGTCTACCCGACAAAGTGTAGATAGGCAACCAAACATACACAAGCTAAAATTATTTTTGATTTGTTGGAACGGTCAGTTCAAATGTCGTTTTTCCACAATACTTAAATTTGGCTTCCTTTTAAAAACTTAATATTGATTAATCTATTATAAAAATAAGAATTTATAGTGAAATTTTATGTTAGATAAATCCGTTTGACTATGGAAATAAAAGCTAAAAATATAAATTAGAATTTTAACATTCATGTATACTCACCAAATTCTATATAATACCCAAAGGCCGTTGCTATATTTTGTATTTTCGTAAAAAGAAGCTGCTTTTACTAGAACATTTGATTGTAAAATGAATACTCTTTATAGATATCTTTAACATATTTTATTAATTATTGCACTAAAAATTGCTTCGCGCAACTATTTTGAGATATAAATGCATATATTAAAATTATTGTTATGCACTAATGCTTTATGTATATAATGATACACATTGAAAGGTATAAATAAATATTAAATTCATGTTTATTTTATGGAATTAATAAATACGTAAGTAGACCATAAAGGGTTTAGACATTGTTTAAACTCTAAATAATTCATTTTGAGTAAATTTTACTAACATTTACTTTAACAAGATATAAGATTATTAATGCGTTTGAAAGGCTACAACAAAACGAGCGGCAATCACAATAGTCAACAACTATAGTTGTTCAGACTAACCTACAGGGTTATATTCAAAGCTTTAATTGCAAATATTTGAAAAATTATACAATTCGACAAAACAGCTTTTTTTCATACAAATCAAGATTTATCTACCCTTAACGTCACGTTTCTTATTTCTCAGACACCTATAGAAATCATTATCCAGATTTACTGGATCTTGAGCACGAAAGGGATATAGTGGAATTTAACATTTTCGTAGATCAAATTGGTCTATTGAACTAAAATCTAGTACCTCATCAGTTTAAATATTATCTACTTATATACGATTATGTGTATAAAAATGTGTGCAAGCAATTATATCAAATAGTTACTAGTACTCACTTTTTTTAATCTTAAATTCCTCCCTGATTATGAAACGTATGTTAATAGATCGAATTATATTAATTTTATTCTAATCAAAGAGAATGTATTGTGAAGTTTTCTAATTTTGAAGCATCAAGGTCATTGAAATAATGAAAATTATAAAAAATGCCGCATCATATAAATGTGTATTACGACGTCATTGTCATTTCATTATTCTTTGTTAGGTTGCAAAGTATCTAGTGGAAGCTGCTAGCGAAATACAAATTATGTTTTAAATCTACATTACATTCAAAACTCCAATAAATTCTTGTAGAGCAATTTTAAGCAATAATTTCATAATAAATATTAATTTTTACTATTTATTTACCTTTCATTGTTTTGTTTATTTCTTTAAAATTTCCATCAGATGACTCATTTAATTTTTTATATTTTTAAAATAGTATGTTCAAAATCTAAAACGACGAAATCTGGATGACGTCGAAGCTTCGCCATTTAAAAAACGCACGCAATACAGTGAGATACTTTAACTATTAAGCATCAAAACCATTGAAATGATAAAAATTATTAGTACTAGTTAGTTCAATAGCCCAGGAAAAACGTAAGAGATGGCGCAACCAGAATAAAATCAACGCTATTTTGTTGAATTACATTCCTCCAGATTGAGTCATAGCAGATTTGTTTGTGTTTGACAGAAATATAGCACATAAATTGTATTAATTTCAATAGAAAGGAAAAAAGGATTTTTGCGTTCTCGTTAAGCATCATATTCCGGGTGATAAGCACTAATAGATGCATATAATAAAAGCTTGACAAATATTATCCAGGCCAGTGGCGCCTTTTCAGGTGAAGTAGGTGAAATTCCTCTTCACCGAATTAGTTATTTAGTATATAGTTATATTATTCATTTATTAAGTTCAAAACATATTGAAATACTAAAAAATTAAATAATTACAATTCATAAAGCGCTTAAAATTACATCCATAAAAATCGAACTATCGTACAAATGAAGAGCTAGGAGCTAGTACACAAAACGTTTAAAGTTTTAGACTAGCTTGTAATGATAACCATGACGTCAGTCGCACATTACTCCCCCTTAAAGTGAAGAGTTTGCTTTAAAAATTATACAAATATGCTTGTACAGTTTGTAGTAGTTACTTTTCCGGTAACGTTTACATTAATTACTTGCACGTGTTCTAGAGAGTAATTACATTTTTCTTTGTGCTTTGTGATATAAAACTTTAAAAACAGCATAATATAGTTTTTTTTATTATAGTTCTATTGGCTGTATAGTGTTTTATATCAATATGAATCCCAATAATGACGCATTGTGTGTAATTTGTTGAAAACTCAATTTAATAGGTGGAAAGATGAAGATAAAAGAGACCTTTTACGTCAAGGATGACCAATGAATCAATTGATAATTGTAACAAAAAGTTATTAAAAAAGCAGTAAATCCTATAACATTAATTTTAAAAAATCCTAGTTTTGTGAACATAAATGGTTGCGCAGAAGTTTATTAGAAAGATTGTTCTGTTGACCTTGCTTACTTTTTAGTAATAAAAATAGTATTTGGACTAACGAGGAATTTTCGGATTTATTAAATATAACTCGATCACTTCATAAACACGGAGATTCAGTTGAACATTTGAAATGTGAATTAATGTTGAGAAATTTTGAAAATTGTTGTTATAACTCTTCACCAATTTTTCCAAGCACAAGTTTCCACTAAACCCAGGCTTTGCTACATCTACTACAATGCACACGTAGTTTATTTTCGTTGTAGTCGTACAAGTATTGGCGATGCTGAGCAGTCTGACAAGCCAAAAGATGGCTGTATAACAGAAATGATAAAAAAGGTGCATGATGCTGTGTTGTCATATCATCAAATGAGGTGCGTAAGTTTGTAGAGGTTTTAAAATCGTTGACTGCTACGGTGATTTCAATTTTACATGATAATTTGGATATAGAAAAGCTTTCTGCAAGATGGGTGCCACGTCTATTAAGAGTGGCATCGAGATGTAATCGTTCATCAACTTCGGAATATTGCTTGAAACTGAAACTGAAACTTGAAACTATATCTAAATATTTGCGTCAATTTATTACTACTCATGAAATCTGGATCCACCAGTATACTTCAGAAACCAAAAATCAATCGAAATAATGAGTAGACGCTATTACAAGCGCACCGAAGAAGATAGTGTCATCGGCTGATAAAGTCGTAGAAACTAGTTTTCGAGATCCTTGTGGAATAAGCTTCATGGATTACATGGATTACATTACAGTTTTATTCATCGTTGTTGAACCAGTTGAATGAAACAATTAAAGAAGATCGGCTACATTTGGCAAAAAGCAATTATTGTTTTAATACAATATTGCATTAGCTCATTTTTTAGATATTACAACTACAATAATACACGATTTCCATATCTAAATGCTTCCACATGCCTCATATTAACCAGAATTCGCCCCGTCTGACTATTTCTTATTCCCAAATATGACAATTTTGCTTACTGGTAAGAAATTTCCATCAATTGAAGAACTGAACGCGTATTTTGCAGACTTTGATAAATCTTATTTTACTGAATGCATTAAACGTGTCGAATATCGTTAGAATAAGTTTATTGAATTGAAGGGGTCTAGGTAGAAAATTAATATATTTTTATACCGAAAAAGCAACTGCTTCATTTTTACCTAACTTATTTATTAGACCACCTTCGTACGCAATACAATAAAGCGTTTTAAACAAATACAATTTAGGTAAAGGTGAACTAATTGTAGCTAAATTTGCCAAGATATATTGAATTACTTACTGTAGGTAATAATGACCACCCGCTATTGCTTATAACTAAACTGATATTAATAGATCCACCTTCATTTTGAATGCTGACCATCATTTCATTTAATAAGTTGAGGAGTCCTGTAAACACAACCGCTGCTAAAAAGAACATCTGCCAACCAAACAATGTATTAAATAACGAAATTTGTTCTAAAATAATATAAAATATTTGGGCTAGGTGGCGTATTTCGTTTGGATTTCGATTTAGAACGTTATGAGGTAACTGAAGAAACATGTCTCTTTTAGAAAAAGGTAGTGGAAATAGCAACGTATTAATAATTTTTAAATTATACATTATAAAAATAATAAAAATACACATTATCATTGTTAAAACATAAAAATAGTAGCTTTGTAAATATCTTAAAGCATAATCACAGAAATCGACAACCCCAAATGCCGTAATCGTTGCAAATGCATCAAATCCAAAAAGAAGTAATAATAAACTGTGTCCAAAGATGAATATTCTACTGAACAATTGCAACACTCTTTTCCCTAAAGAATTTTTATTTAAAACACGATTTATTCTTCTGAAATTATTTAAAAATATTCTGAAGGTATTTGGGTATTTTAACGTTGGAAACGTTGTGGACACCACGAAGAGCGACGCATACAAAAGGGTAACCATTAAATCTGTAATTACTAATGTAGAAGAGGGATACTTTAAATACATATGCTTTGATCTTCCTTTTATTGAAAATATAAAGAAATTTAAATTGACTAAAACTATAAGTGCATTATAAACTTTATGGTACTTCACAATTCTGTTAAATTTTCCATTTTTAATATTATAAAATGGTACAATAGCTAACACAACACCTAAGCCATAAACTGTTTTTAGAAATAATATATCACTTTTATGCCACCACTTCAGCATGTCTAAAATTAATGTGACAAAGGAATAGCCATTTATACGGAATTGATATAAAACATAAATAAAAATTATTTATTAATCACCGTAATTGGCCATTAGAAAAATTATGTGTATTTCACAAAAGTTGTGTTATCCTAATCTACAGCTGATTATCTTAAACGTTTTAAATTATACATTTTAAGTATTAAGAATAGTTGCATTAATAAACGATATTGTAAAATTGAAAGGTATTAATTAAAATGTTTCCCTTCAAAGGCAATTTAGGTTTTGTTATTTCATTTTTACAGTATCCGATCAAACAATTTTTATCAGTAAAGTGACTTGTACTCCAATGGACTTTTAATAGCTTTTTGATGACATTCTAGAATTCCCCTAGGCATTTTTACGCATATATTCATCGATTCTCTAGCCGGAATCGATTATTTCACTTTCACACTTAAATAGATGAATTTTAACCACTTCTAGATAACCGTCAAAATTTGTTCACTTTTAAACCTACTTTAAGACTACGAAATAGTATGACATGACTGCTCTGATTTTTTCAAAACGTTTTGTCAAATAATCACGTTACTGACGTTAAGAAGAATTCAAATATATATATATACATATACAGTGAGAGCAAAAATGGTTGTCAGGACGATACTTGTTTCCTCTTGTGTTATCAAAACTTCGATCCAGTCTGATATTAACTCCGTTAGTAAATAGAAAATTGTTTGACATTTGTGTGCGTTAGTAGATTTGTATTGGTTATATTATTATTTCGTAAAAAGTCTTTTTTACTTATAAAAATAAGTTTGTGCCGTAAATTATAAATAAGATGGTTTATTCGTTAGAAGAAAATCAATTTATTTTGGAATCGTATT
>JAHWXV010090636.1:0-13274 GCA_024586415.1 Phrixothrix hirtus
TTTTAGCAGTATTATTAAAGGTAGACCTGGTTGCTAGCTTAGATCGTACCCTATGTCGATGTAGCATTCCCTACTTACGGAATCGACACCATACCGGTCATTGTGGACGTATTTAGCCTACGTGCTACAAGCGCAGCCACAATCCCAGCATTATCCTAGGCATGCCTAACGCTATGCTATACAGACTAAGCTCCCTATCATGAACTGGTTACTCTGCAAGCCAGCACGTAGTTGCCCGTGCCGCGACTACTGGGAAGTATACGTAATGCACTGACACATTCGGTCACAGTAAAATAACTACGAAACTAAAAGCCCTAGTTGATTGAAAATTTATATTTGTGTTCATAACTACCTTGTTATACCAAATCAAGAATTTGGTCAAAATCTAATAACCGAAAGTTCCACTTTATTTCTGTCATTTTTAGATCTTTCACAAATTTTTACATTTCGCAATTTTCTTGAAATCAGCTCTAACGATTTTTTAAAACTAGTATATTTCTTAGCTACTTCATTCCGTTTTATAGGAACCAAGTGGTTTCTCTATCAAATTTTCTAAACTCGAGTAACCGGAAATACTTGAAATTTTAATTGTGAATAACACATCTCAAAAACTAAACTTCATATAAAAGTGATATTTTATATTTGTCTTTTATTATTCGCACATGAGACACCAAGAATTTAGTTAAAATTAAATGACCGGAAGTGCCACTTTATTCTTGGGATTTTCAAGCCTTTTTGCGTTTTTCTCAAAAATAGTTATAAGCTTTTTATTAAACTTTCTATGGTTATTATGCTATCAATGCCCTTTTACGTGAACTTAACGGTTTTTCTGAAAAAATGTGTTAAAGCAAGTTATCGGATAACATTTCCGGAGTTAAGCAACCTTTCGCGTATCTAGTAACATGGATGGGTGATCGTTATAACTATCGTTTCCAAAATAAACATAAATAATAATTTAATCATTTGTGCACACTATTTGCATATCTATGTGTGTAAGAGAAAGTCGTGTGTTATCTCACACCAGATTTTTTCTAGTTTCAACGATTTCAACGATAAGTTATGGTTGTTTGGAAAATTCACAGAAGTACAGGCATTAACTATCGGAAGCGGCTATTTATTTAGGTATGGATTAATATTTTACTAGACGCCACTGGCGTGTTGAAAATTTTATGTATAATTAGATCGTATTATATAAATATCAGTTTATACTCTGATTAATAACAAATATGTCCTGATGTATACGAACTATTTGAAGAAATCGATTTCAGAATCTAACAATCTATAAAATAAAAATACTCATAATAACAATAATATTTTACAATTGTCTGAATTGCGGACATATTTTTGTACCATATTGATCGGCATGCTGAGTTACATTTTCTCTTGTTATAATACTAGTTTCTTGTCGATTCAAAGTTATCGCACATAATAGATGCTTTCGTAAATGGTAATCGCGATCGCAATTGAAATTAAAAAATTAGTCGTAACATAGTTAGTCATAGCAATTAATTAATTTATTCGCATTCGAATTTATAGGGCTTCATGATAACCAAACGAAAAATAGTCATGCAAACAAATCGTGTAAATAAATCGAATTGTCAATTAATTGCTATGGTGTCACGACTAATTTCATAATTTTAAGTGGACTGGCAATAACTATTTACGAAAGCATCTATGTATGGTAACTCTAAATAAATAAGAAAGCAGTAGCCTAGAGTGCCTATTCCAAATAATGCAATAATATTTTCGCAAATAAGACATATTCAAGATGCTGTTGTTTTAATAAGTATTTTTATTTGGTAATTATTATATTTTGAAATGGATTTCTTAAAATGATTCATATGCACCAAGAAAGTTCTAATTCGCATAAATTGATATTTATTCAATAATATATCCAATAGTAATTTATCGTTAACAAGCCAGTGACGTCTCGTGAAATAATAACTGGTACCTAATGAACTAGTTGCTATTGAAAGTCAATCGCTTGTAAATCGGTTCACTTTACAAATGGCTCATGAAAAATGTTGAAACGAGAAAAGAGCAATTGAGAATAAAATTAGCTATACGAGTATATCCCATAAGAAAAAGATGGATTTGCTTTATTGAAGGTGGCGTAATAGAATCGGACGTTTTTCAAATGAATACTGCAATAGATGGAAGTGGCGCATAATGTCACCGTTCCCTTCCTTTTTTTTAACCACCTTCTTAACTCTAATTTAGCTGCGATGCAGCTATATTAGCATAATGAGTGAAGCAAATGAGTTTCTATCACCATGAATGGTGTTTTAATCTTTGATTTTTTGTGTCACTAAGTTGATTCAGTACGAGGGATGGTCCCTTAGTCTATCCAGCATATTTATTCGGCGTGTACTTGCTTGTTGAATCAGGTTGGTAGCTTTAAGATCTTTACGTAAATTTTTGTTATGCATATAAAATGGAGTGTCGGAGATTATACGCAGCAGTTTTTTGTGCATTGTAGTGATTGTTAGTTTTGCTTTGGGGCAACTCAATGTCCATAATTCTTCTCCGTATATTAGAGCTGGTATTAAAATGGAATTCATTATTTTGGGTTTCACTTCTATTTTAATTTTACTTTTTGGACCCAAAACGTTATATATCCGAAATATTGATTTTTTGACCACTGCCGCCCTTCTTTTTACGTGTTGGTAAACATTTAATTTTATGTCAATAACAATTCCCAAATAAGTTCCCTTAATTTCGATTTTGTGATTTCCTAGTCTGTTAGATTTACCCCTTCTTATTGTAAAACGCACAACTTGTGTCTTTTGTGAATTAAGTTTTATTTTCCACAACTTGCAATATTTACCAAGTTCCTTTTCTGCTTTTAGAAGTCTTGATCTTGCGTATGTAATTTTGTAATTCATAGACAAGATCGCAGTATCGTCTGCGAACTGCAGAGTTCTTACTCCTTCCAAATCTTCAAATTTTGGTATGTCATAGACAAATAAATTAAATAAAGTGGGTGAGAGGGGCGAGCCTTGCGGGATACCTTCTTTGGCGTTTCTAGGTGCAGAAACTGCCGATCCGACCTTGACTCTAAACCTTATATCTTGAAGGAAGAAACTAGTGAAACGAATCAAGTAACTAGGGATTTTGAGTAGGATCATCTTAAAACTTAGAGCATCCTTCTAGACTTTATCAAAAGCTTTTTTGATGTCGAAAAAGCTAACGTAAGCCAGACGATTTTCAAATGTAGTTTTCGATATTTTATTGGTTAGGTTTGTTGCTTGTTGAACTGCTGAGAGTTTCTTCTTGAAACTGAATTGTGAAATCGATAAAATGTCGTTGTTCTCAAGTAAAGTTTGCAGTCTAATATTGGCGCAATGTTATACCAATTTTGATAGACCATTGAAAAGGTTAATAAGCCTTCTATTTGCTGGGATGCTTGGATTTTTATCTTTTTTCGGAATGGTTATAACTAGAGCCTCCTTCCATGCTGTTGGGAAGTAACCCGTCAGAAAAATTGCGTTAGTGATATTAGTAATTTATAAAATACCTGGTTACTAAAGTAATTGTAAGGTTCTTGTGGGTAATCGTCTAACCTTGGGGCCTTATTACCTTTGATAGTTTTAATTTTGTTTTTCACCTCTTCCGAATTGATTTGGTATGGTGATAGAATTTTAATCTTGTTAACCGATTTTACAAACGCTGTCTATAAACGTAGTTAGCTTTGTGCTACTCTTGAGATTGTTAGAAAATTGTATCTCTAAATGTTCGCTAAGTACCTCAGCTTTTTCATTGTTAGAGAAGAAAATTTGATTATTTAATCTAATTGGAGTATTTTGGTTTGACTCTTAACCTCTTAACCTCCTCAGCAGTTTCCACATATTATTGTTCTTGTTTAATTCTATGTCATCTAAGAAGGATTACCAGCTGTGAATTTTACGATATTGAATAATTGTGTTTACTTCTTTTTAGAGTTATTAGGAGTTGGAGTTTGTGGTTTGGATTTCTAGTTTTTGCCCAGAACTTCTTCGTCCTTAGAATAATTTTCTTGAAGTAATGAGGCTATCGCAGTTGTATAGCGCGCGTTTCGTCCCGAAATAGAATATTGAAATGGGTGAATTTTTTGCACGTATAGTTCAGTGTTGCCAATACATAAAGGCCGTTATCTTTTTGCACGGACTGCAGATAATGTGGATCGTGTGAAAGCAGATATTATTAGGAGTCCAAGACGTTCAACGAGGCGCCGAGCTGCAGCACTAGGAATGAGTCGTCAAAGTTTACAGCGAATCCTCAATACTGAATTAAAATTCCGCTCTTACAAAATTATGATTGTTCAAAAGCTGCTTCCAAATGATTATCGTCAACGGGTACAGTTCAGTCAGCGCATGTTGAGAATTCTGGAAGATGAAAATGTGGTAATCATGATGACTAATGAGGGTCATTCCATTTGGACGGTTACGTGATTGGGCTGCGGAAAGTCCGAGAGAATTACATCAATGGCTTATCCACAATCTAAAGGTAACAGTTTAGTATGGTGTTTCCAAAAGAGGAATAATTAGATTTTACTTTTATGAAACTGAATGGAAAGAGGCGTTGATGGTGACTTCTGAGCGTTATGTTACCATGATTCACGATTTTTTGATCGCACAACTTGAGAATCAGGAATATGACACAGAAAATGTGGTTTCAACAAAACGAAGCCACTGCCCACATGGCAAGCGTCGTACAAGCATTGTTTCCCGGAGATGTAATCTGCTGTAGTGGTGACGTCTCATGGTCTCCGCGATCGCCTGATCTCACTATCTGTAATTTTTTTCTCTGGAACTACCTTAAGGCAAGAGTGTACACGACTAAGCCCTGAAAACTAAAGAATTGAAGAGAGAAATCCTCAATGAAATTGGTTTAGTGCCAGTCGATATACTTGAATGAGCCATGAAAAATTTCTAGAACCGTCTCCAAGAATGCAAAGCCCAAAAAGGACATCATTTGTCTCACATATTTTTTCATAGAAAAGCTGTTTGTTCTTTAACACTAAATTTCCATTGTTTCTCCTTTTGAGACTAATTTTAAGCCTCTACCTTCAAAATTACGCATTTTACGGACAACTCAAAAACGTTCGATTCTATTGCGCCACCTTGTATCTCGAATATAGAACGGTTGACAATCGATTGTTACTGGTTATCATTGTTTGGTAACTCGAGCAATACATTTAGAGTTGGTTACATACCTGGATATTGCCGCATTCATAGCGATAGTTAGACGTATTATGAGTTCTAGGGGAAAAGCTAGAACTATGTTTTCTGATAATGGAAGCAATTTATAGGCACGTATAAGGAATTAGAAGAACTTTACGAATTTACAAAATCAGCTCAAGACCATGAATTTTTATCAGAATTCTTATTGAATGAAAACATAAAATGAGAGTACATTGTT
Organism: Phrixothrix hirtus; assembly: GCA_024586415.1. Lineage (NCBI taxonomy): Eukaryota > Metazoa > Arthropoda > Insecta > Coleoptera > Phengodidae > Phrixothrix > Phrixothrix hirtus. Next base: position 5,401 of record JAHWXV010090636.1, read on the forward strand.
CCCAACGCTCCGTTTCAACGTGGAACGTGCGAATCGGGAATCAAATTCACTAAAAATACTTAAGGCGTGTATTTAGTAATGTGAATCTCACATATGAGGAATTTTACATTACCTTAACTCAAATTTCCGTTGATTCTGAAGACCTCGATCAACTAACTCCAGCACATTTTCTTATTGAAAGATCCCTCTGTTCCATTTTCAATCGCAAAAATATATTATCAATATATCAGCGCATACAGAAAGAGAAGGCGTTTTATGGTGGTAACGAATCGCTGAAAAGAATCAAATGATTTCAGAATATTCCTTGTTATTATTAAAAAAAACAACTTGCTCCGCTTCATTGAGCTTTAAGCAGAGTTGTCCAACTTTATCCAGGCTCACGTTGCGTCCCGCCAGCAGATACCACATCAAACGTGACGCAAGTGATTATTTGATATCTAAACGTAATTTAATGGACCACGACCAACTTTTAACTACACTCCTGGCCAAAAAATTCAGGACACTTACATTTTTTAATTTTTTAAATAAAATCTTGGAAAGAAAATTGAGAGAATACATTTAGCTGTATAACGGAACATGACAAAAACAGAGAGAACTATAAAATTTTAGCAAACAAACAACAAAATACAATTGTAAAAATTGCACTTAATAACGAGCTTTGCTTCCACGACCTCGGATAGCTGCTTCCAAACGTCGAGGAATATTTTCAATATGTCTTTGAATTGTTTCATACGAGATCTTTCTCCAATCTTGATGTAACACTATTCTTAGCTCTTGTATAGTTTCTGCAACAGGAATTCCTGCTCCGTCTTAACGTATGCCATAAATGCCCAGGGGTCAGGGCTTTTAAGCTGGTCATTGTAGGTGAGGAATTTCAACAGCGTCCAGATAATGAGTTACAATTTAAATCCTATGTGGGCGCCTACTATCGTGCATAAATACAATTTTCGCCAAAAAATGGAGCGTATGGAACGACATGGTCTTGTCAACACTGTGTTATGTACGTATCTGCTATCAGGGAACCCCATCGATCGAAACCAGCTCAGTACAACCGCGAAAAGACATTATCGCCCTCAAAAGGCGTCCATGGACCAATACAGCAAGGAGTAAAGCATTCGCCAACTTTCTTCGTACACGTTCATGTCCATCAGCTGAACATAGACCAAAACGTGACTTGTGGGAGATTATTACGAAGCTCCATTGATCAATCGTCCAGTTTTGATGTTCGTTTGAAAACTATAGCCTAGCAGTTTTATGAGCTGGCGTCAATTTGGGACATTCTACCTGTTTATGAAATATTAATCCGTTTTATTTTAGCACTTTACGAACTGTTCGAGCAGAAATTTCCGTTATTCAATTTGCCAATAGTTAACCAGCATGAACCTTTGATGTTAAGAGAGCCCTCTCTGAGTACTAACAATGTTAGAAAACGTTCATCCTAGTCCCTGCGCTCTTGTATACTGAACATTCTAGTGATTTCTTCTAAGCGCGTCATAAACGTTACTTTTGGGAAAATTCAACAAATTTGCAATATATCGTATACTGCAACGATCTTCGTTTAATACTACAACTTTTCCAACATCTTCTGTTTTCATTTTAACGAGATTCGCACAAAAGACAAACAGTAATTTGGATTTTATCAAAACATAGGTAAAAATTTTTATGTACAGGCAAACTATTGTAGCGAAGTGATGCTTAGGATTATAAATTACAAAACGGACAATTGCTTTTGCCCAAAAAAAACTATTTGCATTTAAAACGTCAGATTCATAATATTTAGTAAAAGAAAGTAAAGCGATGTGTACATTTATTACAAAATACATGGAGTTTTTTGGCTAGTAGTGTATTTTATGGTACTTGATAGTTATAGTATAACTATTTTTTGCTTGATTTGAAGTCTAGAGTATTTCAAGTGGAATTGTCTAGTTTTTAAGGTCGAGTAAATTTACCTGACAATAGTTTATCACTTGAAGGGGATGTTAAGCAGTGGTCAGTGCTAATTTCGTACTTTGCAAAAGTTATTAATTTCATGTAGTAACAGTACCGTAATAAATGCCTTATTAGTTTTAAGTGAAAGGAATTTTTATCTACCGACTTCCAATTGGGAACGCAAAATAATCCCTTAGGGCTCCAAATAATATACAGTCTATTACATTAGTTTTATTATTGACACTCTGCAACATGGTCCTTCAAGCGGAATTTCGTTTAGATAGAACATTATGTCATTTCTTAATCTGTGTTAGTTCATTCAATTAACGATGAATATGTTACATTTACTAGATGTTGCATCTATCTAGCTTAATATAATACTAGAATCCGTCTATGGAAAGGTATTGCTGAACTGTTTAGCCTTTTCCAATAACTGTGCAAGCAACACGGCTGCACACAATTGCAATCTAGGTATGGTAACTTCGCACAAGAGAACACAAAATTTGCGTTCAACTATAGACGTCTATAAATTGAACATACACTACTGTTTCATAAACATTTGAACTACTATCAAAAAACCCGTGAAATGGGACGATAACCCGATCCTTAGATAAAGCGCATCTAGGGATCTTGATATCTTTCAACGAGCATAATAGATTTTTAAATAATTCAAACTCCGTTTCCAATCATATTCATATTCAATCATATCTCATCCCACGCCATCCTTCCACAATCTTTGAGTTATTAATTTTATATTTTTGAGAAAACCAAAAAGATCAAAAATTTGTGCTGTTGAGGATCGAATATTTCATTTGGTGATATTGTCACGGGTTAAACAGGATTTAAGTCCTGCAAGGATTTATACAAGCTTCCCAAGCGTATTTAGCGTCGACTAACTTAGCGGGAGGAGTGGATTCTCAATTAACAATAGATGTGTTGCATGGCAGTTGCTCGGGAAGAGTTATATTGTATGAAAATCGGTTAAATGTTAAAAAAGGGCGCCACTAACTTTATTTGGCAAATCAGCTATCTTAACCAAAAAGCTAGAAATGGGAAAATAGCGATGAAAAGCTTTAACAGGAAATAACACGAAGATGCGATTGTTTCTGAATCACTTAATATCAGGCTACGTACTTACATAATTATAATTTATCCAAACGTATATTAATTAACTTTGATGCAAACATAAGAAGGCGTTTGACAATATGAATACTTGTGTTATACTAAATGATATTAAAGATTACGTTCCACAATAGAGCTTCATCTTTTTAAATAAGTTATATTCAACTTTCAAGGAATGAGTATTCCAATTTAAGGCTAGGCTTTAAATTTGCCGCTGTTCTTCCTACTCTTCTTTCATTTATTTTTAATTTAATTTATGGAATTCAGTACTTAACCTTTTATTACAAAGGAGGGACAAGAGGTCATCGGCTTAGCCTCAATAATAAGGAATTATATTTTTGATTTTATTTTTAATTATTTTCAATCAATAAATATAATTATTACCCTTAAAAGGATGTCTGAAAAGGAAGCACACTTACTTTACGTAAATATCTAAGAATAAATTCAAATCGTGAATGAGATAAAAGTAAAGTCTATAACAATAGACTTTATCTTTGCTCATCTCCGTTTTACTACAACTACAATGTAAGCGCGTCTTAAATTTTGAACAAACATGATAATACATTCTTTAGAGATACCCTGTATATCAGAATGTATACTTATAATTGCGAGCATATTTGTAAATACGCCCGGTGATATTGTAATAATAATAGCATACAATTAAATATTCAAAACTATGATTAATTCAAGTTAAAATACCGATTTAAATTCTTTCTTGTTTTAAAATAAAAATCAATTGAAACTTCCATAGAATAATAAAAAGTAACAAGACTACAGTAAAAGCTACTGCGTCAGCTAATATGTAGACTTGCATAACCTTCTAAAAATAGTTATCAACAATCCCCGCTTTAGTTCTGCCCTTCCGAAAAGAAATGATTCTGCAGTCAGTGGAAGCTAGACGCTCTAAGACCAAACAGCGCTTCCTTTCTCTCGTATAATTAAGTACACACGTACTTAAAAGGGGCTGCGCTCCGGTTCAAAGTAAAAACATTACAAGATAAAGAAGTTACCCAATTTTAAGCTTTTAAAGTGAATGAATTTGTGGAAATTCAACATTTAACGCCTTAAGGCGGATCGTATTTGGAGTCAATCATCTTCTTATCAATTTCGTGCTCTATGAAATGGTTAGGGACGAATTGGGACATACAAACAAGGTACGAAATCATCCAGAACCGTTTTATTTCTTTCATTTGGAAACTTCCGTGTCCGGACTTCAAGTAAGTCACGTTTGTATACTATAAATTCACCACTACGCAGTTCGCATAGCTTTATCGCTTACCCCGGATTTTACCTAGCCCTATTTTTATAAAAACTCTGGTAGAATGGCATTTCGGTCAAGTTAAGAACAGACACTTAGATAGTTTCATAAATATTAATTCAAATCAGAAATAAGTTTAGCTTTTAGCAAGTACAGCCCCAATTGTTAGGCTGAGGTGATTGTTCAGCTTAGGTTAATTATAAACCATAGTAACCCAGCCGTCCTTGAACATAGTAATCAAAGAATGTTTGAAGTACCGTTATATCTATGTTTTTTGAACTGAATTGATTTCTTTGTAGTGGATGTACTTTTATACTACCAATTATTCATTATATCGATTTGCTGAATTCAGATTTTATTATTTCCTACTTAAAATAATCTTAGAATAAGTAATTATTCTTTTCTTCCAGCAAACTACCATCCACCTAATAAGTACTCCGCCGTTTTCTCGCAATACGGTTTAAAGAAATTGGAGTCTTCGTTCTCCTTTTTCCCTCCTGTAATCCTAACGACGCTAACGAAGTGTCGTCCTCTAAATACGACTTTTCCCTCTACCTATAACGATATTCCTGAACTTAGCTTAGCCGCCTTAATAGCCAACTTTGGAGCCCCATCACCATTGGGTGCTTGCCGACGCAAAATCACAAGTTCAAGAAATAATATCATCTGCGCCCTTAGGGTCACAAAATGTCTTTATCCCGTTATAGCAGTTAAACAACTTTTGAATAAAGAACTCAATGGCTGGAATTGTCTTTATTTGAAAAGGTTTTATTTTTAAACTGCACTTTGCATTAAGTACTAAGTTTTATGAATACACAGAGTGTGGTACTAATTGACTGCTTTAGTTCAAATTGATATTCGAATTTTCCCTCGTTATGGAGTCTTTATTATTTTAAATTGATATGTACAATTTAAACTGTTATTTTGGTTGAAGTTCTGACTTTTTACTGGAAATATGTCAACACTTGCCTGTATTAATTCTTCTTAAATTATTAAGTCTCTACGTAAGAACTGCGATGCTATTTTGTTGGGTGTGATCTTTGTATTAGAATACCATATGTTATTTGACAGATAACTGGTAAAAACATTCCGGTTATTAAATATAGCAATTTATATGATTGAACAACACGTATTAATTGTTAAAAATTGTTTTAAATTTTGTGAAAGTTATGCAGAAGTTGGAAGAAAATTTCGTACAGAATATGGAAGAGAAAATTTTGCATCAAATGTGGCCATTCGAAAAATTGTTGAACAATTTCTGAAAACTGGTTCGGTAAAAAATAAAAAAAGCAAAGCATACCACGTAGTGGTCGTTCAGGAAAAAATATTGCTGTTGCAAGTGTTAGTGTTTATGAGACTCTAAAGACATCAATCCGTCATTATTCACAGAAATTACACATTCCAAAAATCACCTTATTCAGAATCTTGCACAAAGACCTTCATTTAAAGGCTTACAAAATTCAGATAACTTAAGAAATAAAGCGAACAGACTTTGGATTACAAATACAAAAAGAACTCGCAAATGAGAATTTTTTCAAACGTCATCTTTAGCAACGAAGCAGATTTTGAACTGGATGATATTGTAAACAAGCAGAATTTTTGAATTTGAGGTGAAGAAAACCTAGGAGAATTACTGAAAAGCCTAATACATGGTGAGCATTTTGGACAGGTGGAGTTATCGGATCATAATTTTTTGAAAATGATGCTTGCAATGCTGTTACTGTCACTGGTATTCGTTATCGAACCATGATGAATTGTGGTTTCAACAAGATGCTGCCACATTACAAACAGATAACGAAACAATCGATTTTCTTTGCCAGAGTTTGGCGAGAACAATTTTTTGCAGTGGTAATGTGAATTGGCCACCTAGATTTTGCGATCTGACACCTTTAGATTTTTCCCTATGGGAATATTTGAGGGCAAAAGTCTATACTAATGTTCCACAACTAATTGATGGCCTAAACGAGAACATTATTAATTGTGTTCGCAAATTTTTGTTAAAGAATGGAAGTTTGCCACGTACTTTTGATATTTCACTTATAACGTGTTTTATATAGAAAACTTAAAAAAACACCTATGATGCATATGTAAATTGTTTAAACATTAGCAATAGATCCAAAAATTAAATGAAAAATGAAGACCTCAATTTATAGCTCTTTTTAAATTAAATAAACATAAATGTATTTGTTATTTGAAAGGTTGCGATTATTTTAAAATATTCTTAAGTGGTAAAGTTATCAATACTTTCTTATAGTTTACTATGTGTGTTACTGTGTGTTTAATAATCGAATTATGTTTGCTATGTTATGGTATATAGCTAAAATTAAGGTACCTATGTAATTGATTTTAGCATGAAATTGAACACCTCTCGTTAAATCAAATTTTTAGGCAAGATGTATTTCAGAACAAATAAATTATATTAGTGACCTTGACTTGGAGATCAAGACTCTTTATCCGAAAATTCACATTGTCATGGGTTGCTTTGCAAACTATCTGGTAGCATTGGTTAAATTAACCGTTTAGCACCTTTCCTGTAATGGTTTTTTCGCATTACAAAATTGTTTTTTTGTTAAATTTTTTAATAGTATAATCTAGGACAACAAAGAAGAAAGTATGTCATTGTGTATAAAATAAAAATTAAAGACAAAATGTTATGAAAAATTATTTTGTGTTAAATTTATGAGATAGCTCGGCCAAAAAGATAATAAAATTGAGGAATTTGAAAAAATAAACTTACATCTGTCGTTTAAAAAACTTGTTAAGATAGAGATTATCATAATCACTTAGTTTATACATTATAATAAATTATGCGTTTTAAATATGCAGAAAGCATTTATTAATATTTCTATTATTTAAGTTGCCATATTTGATGATGCCCTCCTGTAAATAGGCTTTACTTTTAAAGAGTTTTGTTCGATGATTTCGAAAACAAATGCATAAATAGAAGTTAGGTTAAAGTTTGCTTACCTAAAAGAGCTAATTTTTCATTATTCTTAATTTATTCCGAAAACGTCGCAAAATAGGAAAAAACTCTAAGAGAATCTCTTTGCTGCAAATTAAATTTCCTATCGAATAAGAATTTTTAGGAACTCTTTGCGTATCATGAATCTAAGAAATAAGAGGAAAACCAAAGAGAAAAATGAAACTTTTTGTTTTTTTTGCGTGCAACTATTTTTCTATCAGTCGCAGTGCTTTTCACATTATTAGAGTAAAGTTTTTTGATGGATAGTGACGGAGGTATTATTAACTCAAGTTGGACATTTTGGATTTATTTTGATTTTATATTATTTAAACCTCATTTAAATACAAACGAGGTGCTAAGCTGCATGTGGCAAAACGAGACGTGACAGAGTAAGAAATGAATGGGTGATGGATGCCTGCTAGGTGAAGGAGACACTACCTGAACTGTGCGAAAGAAGTGTGTTAAGATGGTCTGGACATGTGGAACGAATGAGTAATTAACAATTAACAAAGAGAATATATGAGACAGGTATGAATGGAAAACTAGGTAGGGGTAGACCAAGAAAGAGATGGTTGAATATGATTGAAGAAATTGTAAAAGGAA
>JAHWXV010090734.1:0-11685 GCA_024586415.1 Phrixothrix hirtus
GTTGTGAGAATCAATTATTTATTTTAACGATAAATTACTATGATTACCGGAACGAACATAAAATAGAATACCGTTAAGTTCATGATATTAATTTCTTTTATATTGTAACACCTCCTGAGAACTATTTATTTGTTTCATCAATAAATTGATATAACTATCTGAACATTCAATTCCGTCGTTAACCCGAACCAGCATTAAAATAAAGTCCGTTTCGAGACTAAGGTTCAAGCGACGTCATTGGCTTGAACAACATCCATCGTAAGGAGAACTGTCTCGTACCACCCTGGAGGCAAGAATCATCGAAGCCAGGCCATTAACCACCCAACGAACCACCCCTCACGACTAAGAGCTACCACTGGGAAGAACGCAAGTTCTTGAAATCACTCTGTGCCGTTCAGCGAGAACTGAAACGTCACAAGAGAAAAGAAAACTGGCGCCCAACGTGAAAAATATAAAACTCATACAGCCTGCATAGTCCTACACAGGGTGAGAGGAAACAAGAGTAAAAACCGACGTCCAACGTGGATAAAAATTCCGTGACACCGCCGAAAAACAGTAAAAATTGGCGCACAACTAATTAAAACTGAAATTGCCGCTTCCGACCTAAACAAAGAAAACGCTAAAAGGATAACCAACCGTAAGTACATTAAACACACTATTTTAATTGTTACAGAATACTACGTCCAATGCCACAACCGAAACGATCACAGACATCTTGAATCTACACCCTTAAAGAACCTGATTTACGAACCGAACTACAAAACAGAAACTTAAGCGATCAAGGAACCGTTAACGAACTAAGGAAAGGACTATCGACATACATAAAGTCACACCGCACAGGACAATCAACCGAGATGAATCCCGAAACCGAAGCACGCGATCATTCTACAGATGAGGAATCTGAAACCATATGTTTATGTACTCTAATAAAGTAAAAATTATTTGGTGTATATTTATAAACGAATCTTTTCCATGAATCATTATAGAATTCCATGATTTTTACTAATTTTTGTTAAATTCCGTGACCATTCCATAACTTTTGGGATATTTACAAAAATCCCTGACAATTCAGGTTTTCCAGATAAGGAAGAACTCTGCTCAATACATATTGCATCAATATAATTCTATTCGAAAGCAAATTAAGCCATTTTCTTTGAAACACTGTGGGAATGGAAAACGTTTGAAGATTTTGTTCATTTTGAAATATTTACACAACCAATTAACTTTTTTTATGTGCTATAAATAAATTTGTGTTTTATTTCCCAATACGATTCCATATACATTGTCTCCATCGGACTACTTAGAATTTACTTTACACTGACCAAGAAACTCCATTTTCTTCAGATAGAATCGAGTAAGGCGGTTAGGAAATAAAACGTAATTCACTGGCACAATAAATTCCAATTCGTTCATCTGTGACCGGCTTCGTGGGTTAAGATTACATGTTCAGGCTACCAAGAAAAGCTTTAACATGATTTGACAAGACTGACCGTTATAAAATATTTAAGTGCACCTAAAAGTAGTATAACACAAGAAATATATGATCACATAATTATTAAATATAAAATTTTGTGTCTAATTATGAATACTTCGATACTGAATAGAACTATTAAAGTTTAACTAAATAGACACATTTGCGTTAAACTTTAATAGTTCTATCATTACTTGTATATTCAACTAATTTTAAAATTTAATGCTAACAATTATTGCACACTAATACCATTTCTAAATTGTATCGCCAAATATTTTTCAAATTATCTTACTTTAATGTACCTTTCATAATTTTATCAAGCTAATTTAGTTTTGAGGTTTCTGACTAATTTTACCAAGGGCCGTTAAATTTTTCTTGGTATTCTATTAATAAATAAATAATTTTGATGAGGTTGGACTGCTGTTCTTTATTCTCTCTTACCCTATATGAGATATAGGTAAAAGAGAAAATATTGTCTGTCCTAATTTTCAATGTCGGAATTTTAATTGAAATAGAAGTTTTCGGGTCCCCTGAGACTGAAAATCACGTTTTTAAAAGCTGGTAAGTGTGCACGCGCGCGCGCGCGCGTGTGTGTGTGTGTGTGTGTGTGCGCGCGCGCGCGTACGCGTGCGTGTCTGAATTTGAACAAGATATCTCGAAAACAAAAACACGGAGATTAACAAAACTTTATATATAAGTTTGTCGCCATCCAGACATGCAACCACAACATATTGTTTGAAGTCAAATAACCTGATATATTACTTTACTCTTGACATTTTTAGTTTCTCGCAATTTACTCGAAAACGGATGCATCAATTTTTTAAGGTTACCAAGTTTCTTATACCTATAATACCTTTTTATGCGAACTGATAGTTTCCTCTGAGAAAATATGTTGAAGCTAGTTATCCAGGAAAATCTAATGAGTTACACAGCGTTCTGCTTGGCCAGTAACTTGGATGGGTGACGTTTCCAGTTATCGTTTCTAAAATAAACGTAAATAATATTTTAATAGTTTGTGGAAATTATATGCATATGCGTACATCTTGGAAAACTTCAAAACATAGTACGGACATATAACAATAAACGTGTCATATATGCGATGGACGCAAATTCCAAGTCACATATGTGGCACAGTGGCCACACAGACGAGAAAGGACAAAAACTTACAATTCATACAAGAAAATCAATTGGAAATATTAAATCTCCCCAACAACCATCACACATATGACAGACCGAACCATATACGTACCAACATAGATGTCATCCTATGTACCCTTCCATCATCAGACATAGTGACAGAATGGCAAGTGACAGGAAATCAAACTAACAGCGACCATAACGTAATTACCTTTAAAATTCAAAAAGACGAGACAAAACCCACAACTATAAAACTTCCTAAAACATATAACTATAGAAAGGCAAACTTGACTGCGTTACAAAATTTCTACCATCCATTACCCTTCATACATGTAAATGACAACATATACGAATACGCAAAAGATATTACAAATTCTATAACAGACGCTATGAATCTTGCCATTCCAAAACATTACCCGAACATACGAACAAAGACGACCTGTTGGAACAACCACCTGACACAGACCTTAAAAGACAAGTTAGAAAAGCCCGCAAAATATACCAAACTACCATAATTACCGATCTGCGAATTATAGCTCTACCAAGATATAGAGATTTAAAAGCAAACTATGTAAATGAAATATACAAACAACTAACTCTTGGGGATTTCCCTACAAGATTGCGGCTGACAAAGTAAACACGGCAACAGAAATTAGCACTTTATTCAATAACGACGGTACTTATACGACCTCCTATACAGAAACCATTACATATCTCTTGCACAACTTACTCCAAGACGATGACCTAATCACAGACAATAGTACCCAAAAACTACTACGAAAACAGACCTACTCGACTATACCGAACCAAAACATCTCACCACCCATCACTACCACCGAAATATATGACACCATAAACACACTTTGAAATCAAAAAGCTCCCGGACCTGATAAAATCAAAAATGTAGTTCTAAAAGTTTCGAAAGATCAACTTGCTCCCACACTAACTTGTTTCTTTAACGAATGTCTACGACAACGCAAAATCCCAAACATCTGGAGCAGGAAAACGCCGTAGTTATCAAAAAGGGACCAGGGAAAGACCCTCAAATTACGAAACCAAACAGACCGATCTGGCTGTTAAACACGTTAGGCAAACTTCAAGAAAAAATTCTGAACCAAAGACTTATACTACATGTCACGGACTTTGGTTACAGCAACGCATAGTAAAGGTTCAGGAAAGGCAGATCGACTGAAGATGCCACAAACAGACTATTACGCTCCATCAGAAACAGCAATTCCAAATATACAGTACTCGCATTCATAGACTTCAGTGGTGCCTTCGATAATCTCTGGTGGCCTACGCTCATCGGATTACACACACCAAACGACGTCATCAAATCCATACAAAGCTACTGTCAGGACAGATAAGCAACGATCACGAACATTCATCTAAACACAAGACTCCATCTGTGGGCCACTATTCTGGAATATTGCACTTGACGAACTGCTCCTGGCAATAGAATCAGACGACACCATCTTCGAAACTGTAGCCTATGCAGATGATCTAGCACCACTAGAAGCCAAATCTAGAAGGGAACTAGGAACGAAACTTAATGCTACACTAGTAAAAATTCAAAACTGGTGCTCAGAGGTCAAATTCAAAATATCATCTGAAGAACGATATAACCCTGGTGAGGGGGAACCATGCAGAGGGACGCAGTAATTAAACTTGATACACACAAGATCCCAAGAGCCAAAAGAACTATATTCCTAGGAGTAATTGTCTATGAAAAGCAAAACATTACTCAACATACAATAAACATCTGTGAAAAAGGACCAACATTATACAGAAGATAGCAAGAATAGCGCAAAAAGACTTCAAGATCCCTCTGATAAGCGCTAGTTTATACCTAAACAACATACTTATGGCTACCATATCATTCCCTGCCAGTACCTAAGTAGAACGAGTAAACATTGGCTCAGTTTATAAAAAGATCAACTCTACACAAATAGGCGCGATACTCAGGTTGAACGCAGCTTTCGGCACTATGCCGACTGACTTCCTTTTGGTAGTTCTGGGCATCTTACCAGCCGTATTACGAATAAGGAAAGCAGCTTCCAGGTATTGGCTTAAAAAAGGCGACATAGACAGAGCCCAACAAATATTAGGCGTAACAGCCACTATAAAATCTGGCATAACAGAACATATGCTGAAAATGTGGCAAAAACAATGCGACAAGTCGACAACGGGCAAAAGGATCCACCAATTCATACCGGATGTCAGATTTTGTAACCGTAATGGGTACGTTTGTCCCTCCAGAGGACTCATACACTTTAAGAAAATCAACAGTACAGAAACATCTGACTGCAAATGCGGACAGACTGAGACACCAGAACACGTAATACTAGACAGCAACATTATACAGGACCAATTACAACCTCTCCGGACTCATCTACTCAACAAAGACGTGACAGATATCCTTAAAAACGAAACCGAGTTTCACTACCTCAATATACTTTGTCAAAAAGCCTCCAATTTGGCAAAGACTATTTACCCAAGATAAATACTAGATATACAAGAAATCCTTTCTAGAGCATAAACGTTTTTAAAAAAATAATAACGTAACCGAACATAAATTCATCGTAATTCATTTAAATATTAACAGCTTCTACATGAAACGAAAATTGCTGCTTTCACAATTAGACATCAACTCAAATAACTAAATAGTTGACATTAATAGATCTACAAACTATAACATTGATATTAATAGCAAATACATACTTAGCACAATATATCAAGGACATCTCTACATATGCATATTAAACTCAAACACACCAGCATATCATTTCATAACATGAATCAACAATTTCATAAATACCATTTCAATTACACATGCACAACATTTCAAAGACATTTCTACACATGCAAATTAAACTCAAACATACCAATGTATTATTTCAAAACGTGAATCAACAATTTTATAAATATCAAGCCAATTACATATGCACAACCTACATCCATGATTTACAAATATACAACAAAAATCATTACATAATTTATACAAGAGGCCAAACCTCACCATGGATAGGAAGGCGTCACACCACCGACTTGTGACCTGCATATCTACCACCCACTACATGCCCCAGCAGAGAAAGAACTCACTAGTGAAGATGCAATTTAGTAGTAGGTGAACCAAGATTAGTAATTAAGCAAAATACAATTACAATTATAGTGTTTTAGTATTTCGAAACCGCAATGGTGGACTTCCCAGTATCATGATACTGATGTAACCATCGAAGGAACTCTTTTAGTTTTAAGATAGAGTAATTAATAAAATGTCAATAACAAATCCTTCAATAACTTTAGACTAACAGTTAAACATAACAATACCCTTAAAGACAACATCAAATACCAAACACTGCACTTAGATTATAGCAACGAGGAATTATTAGGAGATTAGGACAAATAACATCTTTAGCATATTATACTAAGTAATAAATAACTACCAAACTACAGGTGTTCCGGAGGGCAATAGCCATACGATCAACTATAAATTACCATTAAAGTTAAAGGCTCGCCTTAAATTGTAAGGCGGCGAACTGTTTTGTTAATAAAACTATTTTGATTTGGTTTGATTTAATATCCATAAAACGTAAGAGAAAATCGTGTTGTCTTATGCCAGATTTTTTTGTTCGTTTCTTTGCTAAATTTAAGATGAAAAGTTTATAGGATATATCCCAATAATATCTATTAAGTAAAACCATAGAATATGCATTGTTAATTTTGCATTTTGCATATGACTAGGATAGATTCTAAGATTAGGGTCACCCAAAAACCAATTTCAGTAGGTCATCCAGGAACGATCTCAAATCCCTTATGATGAGATACTGAGCATTGGATATTTAATATGCAAAAAAAATATTGATTGACCTTTGGACTAGGAGAAGTTTGCACAGCCTAAATCGTTTAATTAATTATCGGTAGAAAACATGATTTTATTTACATATGACAGTCGTCCGGTTTTGTTGAGCGGAAGTTACAGGTAATCAAAGTAGCACGTATACTTTCAAAGGGGAGGGACGGTTACTCAATTTCCAAGTCTTCTCAAATGTAAAACATTTGAATGCACTGTTTAAAGATACCGTTAGGTTTATTTCAATTTCTCTAAATTTCACGCGTGTGCAAATGTCAATCCTTATTACTTAAAACATTCCATAATTGACTTACCTATGATATGTATTCAAAATTCTTTGATACAGATAACAACAAGCTGTTAATTTTATACTGATCAACTCAAAACCACTTCATCAAATAATAGTAAATCTTTTAAATTAAAATCTGAAATAACAAAAACTGGTAGTAAATTTCTAAACGTCCACAATCATAAATTAGTTAATTACATGTAGTGCTACCACACTAAATTTTTATACGAGTACTAATGCTAGAATTTGTATAAAAATGCTGGAAGTTACTATAAAATTAAAAATAACATTGTAGTTTGTGTTTTAAGGTATCCTTAAATTAATTTAACTATTGATAAATAAATCACATTAAATTTTTAAATATACAAAACTGATAAATTTGATCTTCACTGGTTGCTCATTTTATTAAATATTAAATTTATTTCCACTTTTAACGATATAGCAAAATTGAAATTTATGTTACACCTAATAAAACTCAACCAATATATGAGATAATGTGTAAACACTTTGTTGTACATAATACCCAACAGTATTTTAAATTTTATAATAAAATATACATGAACAACAAAGGTCTGCTAATGGGAAGCTTGTTTTCATCTATCCTTGTTGACATGCCGCTTGAGATATTTAAACCAAAATCTATTGATCCACGACCTCATTATAAATAGAAAACCGGTAAGAGGAGCTTGAAATAACCCAATAAATAAGTCATGAATAATAATTATCCCTTACAATTAAATAGAAAAAGGAAATTTTTATTCAAAAATACCTAACCCAATTTGTTCTATTGGATAGGATATAGCTAATTATCACAAGTAGTTTTGTTAACTGTTAATTTTACAATTCGAAATTATACGGTATAAATTGAAAATTATTGTTGTCGTTCAAGTTTAAGTTAAAAACGTTATATTCTGTAACGAGTATGTCGTATATTATAAGGTAGTTAAGGATTTAACCCATCGATCAATGAAAAACTTTAATTTATTTATGAAAACGAAAGAAAAGTATGTACATTGTTAGTACAGAATGACAAAAATATTAGCATTAATATTAGTTTTGTTTATAACAACAGGTTAATTTAAAAGGCCAAAATACTATTGTAATCAGAATTTACAACTATTTTAATCCAAAATTTGGAATATGATTATATTCTTCATCACAAAGGACAATGTGTAAAAACTTCGTTATGATTTTTAAAATAATTACTTAAAAATATGTTTGTCACGGCACAGTAATTATTACAACAAATCCGTATATTAAAATATTTCACTATTACAAACAAAATGGCTTAAATAAAACAAGAAAACTAATTTGTTTGAAGTTATAAAAATTCTAGAACATGAAACATGAGAACATTAATTACCGTGAGAAAGATAGAGTTTTTTACTATTTAAGTTAAGTTTAGTACCAGAAAAATATTATTATTACACTTTCAATTTTTAAAATTTGTTGAAATGTCTCCTCTAAGTTAATGTTTACATGTATTGAAGATGTATATGTATGTTTCTTCAGTTGTCATAATTTTAGAGTGGTTGTAAGTTTTAAAGGTAATCCCCAAACTACCAATTCCTTCAACTTCAAGAGGTTCTTGTGATAAGGGGCGATTAAACTGTGTCTTATAATTTGTAATAATTTTAGTATCGACTAAAGATTCTTAGATAATCTCATATTGTTCGGTTCATGAGCTTATATACTTTTGCGGTGATTTATTTGTGACGTTAAAAGACATTAGCAGGCATTTATTAAGCCACAGCACTTGTTCGCTAGTCGAAGATTTGCCGTTAGTTCGTTTATTTTGTTCTAGCTCTGTATCTTAATTGCTGAGTTCTATTAAGAAAATGCTAAACCAGTGAACACTTAATCTTACTCCATTTTACTATAAACTGTGTCCAAGATAAAGAAACTCATATGGCGATACCAAAAATGACATGAGATATGGATTAGGTTAAATACAAAAGAAGTAGTGTAATTATAGAAATAACAAAGAGACGCCTAGAAGTTTTTGACATAACTTTTGAAAAAACAACATTTTCATATTCCTAATTTCATTTTTTTGTTATCAACGAACTTAAAGCACGCTATTAAATTTTTTATTGGCCCTTCATCTTAGGACAGCCATCGCGAATTCTATATTTTTACTTACGATTTAGATTTTCTGATGTTACATTTTAAAAGTCCTTTTCATTCTGATATCAAAAATGATTCACATATAATGATTTAATTACATTTTTTACCTTTTTTGGGTACCACTAGAAATTTCAGGGTATGAGCCTGTGTCAAATTTCATTTTCAGCGTGGTAACAGCTTTGTAATTTATACAAAAAGATATTGGTTCACTTTTATTTATAATTTCGGTATGTCTATGTATAAGTAAAAAAAATGTCAATAAATTAATTAACTACCATTAAAGTTATTTGTATTCTAAGTCCGTACGTGACTATTAAGTGCTAAGAACATCCAGAGTGATGGTAAATCAAAAAATATTTCTTAAACATCTCAAAAAATTCGAAAATCTGTTAGGTGATATTGGTAATAAGCATCTCATCCAAACCTAGCACATATTTCAGTTTTAAAAACTTTTACTCGTTTCTGATATCATGAGAGCGTCAGATTTGGAAACACATAACTATTAGTTGTGCATTATTAAACGAACTTGGCATTTACTTTGACATTGTTTCCTTTGTAAGTGTTTTTACTAATTTTGCATTTGTTATAAGTTATGGAAGGCGAATTTTCAAATGAAGAGAGGTTTAATATGCTATCATGTTTCATTTTAAGCAGCTACGTTGGTATGTAGCAGGGAACGTGCATATAAACAAGTATCCGGAAATCAGGCAACCAAATAAAACGCATTCAGAAAATTTGTAATTAATATCAACCATAATAATGGATTTAAAGGCCTGAGCTCTTCTGATGAAAGCCCAGCGACTAGAAAAAGCTAATCAAGGTAGTACCAGCCATTATCGAGATATTAAAGGAAATATAGTAAAAGCGAAATCAGGAGACATTTTATTTTACAAAAACAAAAATTCATCCACAGAAATACAAAATTGGATAAGAATCTGAGCAAGATAATACAGAAAAACCGAGATCATTCTGCGAGTAGTACACTAAAAAAATGTCAGGATAACAAAAACCTTCCTTGCCTATTTATATGGTCTGACGAGAGTATGGTACTAATACGGGATTTTTAATAGAAGTGTTAACTATTGGGCTTCGGAAAAATCCCGATTTATTGAACCAACGTGGTTTTGGATTTAATACGTAGGTTTAAATTTTAAATACACTGGTAATATGTCTCTTATTTTATCATCACAATTAAGATTAGAGCGTTATATGACTTTATTTCCAAATAATTTGGTGGAAATTTTGAATAACTTGCTTATAGTGGAAATTCGCGATTATTGATTCCAGCAGTATGATATACTTGCTTATAATTTAAGAGCGGTTAGACAATGTCTTTTTAACATAGTCTCATAGGCTAAGAAAAAATTATGGACACGTACTCTCTACCACTCTGGCTAGCGCCTTCACCCGATAAAACTTCGCTAACCTGTTTCGTTCGGTCATACGTCAAAAATTATATTTATAAGCAAAACTTTGAAACAGAAGAACTGGCCATGTTCCTATGGCCTATAAAACTATAACGCCAGAAATGCCGAAGAATGTTTTAGATTCAAAAGTAAAAAACGCTATAAATGCTTAAAAATAGTGTAAATATTTTTGAAAAGTTATTGTAAATTTAATTTGTATTAAATTCTTTAGATGCTCGTTTTGCATTTGTCTCTTGTTTCATTTATTTGACATTTGTAATAATATGTAATTATTTGTTAGCTATTACATTAACGATACAAAAATAAAATATGAAATTCGTTTAAAAGTTGCCCGATTTACTATATTTTATTTTCAATAATATATATTTATTTCCAAATGTTTCCTTTTGGGAATATTTTGGGAATATAAAATTAGTTTTACTAAATTGTGAGAAATACATGTATTCTAGATTTACCAATGAACCTCAAGAAAGGGCCAAAAATAGTTTTACCATAATATATTAGACATTGTTAAATACAGAATAAAAAAGGATTTTAGAATTTGTCATCATAGTATCCGAACCATATTTAAAGAAAACGAAGTTGATGATTATTCCTCAAAAACCAGACGTCGAATGAAAAAATTGATAACGAAACCTTTGATCTAATTTAAGTTGGTATAGAGAAATTATATCAGTTTCATTTTAATACTAACATAAACTCCAGAGAATTAGTTTTTTCAAACGAATTAATAAATGAGAAGCCTTATCAAAGATTCCGGGGCATCCCTTTGTTATCCATCTAATTATGCTACCTTTTTCTCACTAAAACTAGTATGTATCTCTTATCGTTTCGGATATCCTCAAATTGGCACCCTTTATTCTAGACACAGGGTAAATAAGTATTTATTTGGTGTACGTTGGGTTGTCTGCCCACATACTCTAAACGAATTTCCACATTAGCTCTGTATATTTGTATTCTATGATTTTCTAAACTATTGGCTACTTTAATTTTGCAGTCTTCGGTAGCTATCTGAAATCGATTGCCATGTCATTTTTAGTTCATCAACTATGGGACGTGGTATGTACTTAATTATGTAAGTATCTTTTAAGTCTATTTTAGCTAAGGTGGGTTTGTATAAAAATCCGTCGAAACTGTGACTGCTACCGTTAAGGTAAGCGAATCTAATTGTTCGCAACGGATTTGACGGAATAATAGGTTTTATTGAATTCCTATTCAATTAAGTAATTTTAAATAGACTTTTTTGATCTGCAACTACATATACTAGATCTCGATAGTTTCAAATAAGTAGTATACCAAAGCGGGTTCTGGGACGCAACCTATCCTATGTAAAAAAAATGGTCCGCCATTTTGGTGGTGGGAGGTAATTAACAGGTTATAA
>JAHWXV010090778.1:0-18962 GCA_024586415.1 Phrixothrix hirtus
ACATGTTCCGAATATTAAAAAAATTTTTGCAGCTGCGTTACTTTGGATTATTAATAACAGTAGTTACTTTAACTAAAAAAATAGAACCACTGTTCCGGGCCCCTCTACCCATTCCGCCCGAAGTTTTATAATTTTTTTGTGCAATCACTAATAAAAGAGCAAATGTATCAGAACAAAACAAAAAGCATGTCAAAGGAAAATACTTTAGTTTTAAATTACATATTACTTTTTATTCAGTTAATAATCCCAAAAGAGTGGTTTGATTTAGTATCCAAATAGCATCATTAAAGCTTTGTTCACAAATGCATGAAATTGAAAATTCTTTCAGACGTCCTGCGGTAATCCCAGTAGGTATACTAGAATGAAAGTACGGGCGTTTGCATTATTTTCAAACACTTTTTTTTCAAAAGCATTGACGTAAAGAGTAACAATAATAATAATCGCAGAAGTCCGGTTTATGATTCGCGAACACTTTATTGATATTTTTGTAAAATCACTAATTTTATATAAATTTTTTATTATTTCAATCAGTTTCACTTTTTAAATCTGTCGTTTTTTCCACAGTAAAGGCAAGGAGTTAAAAATCCCGAAAAATGAATAATATACAATTGACACATTCAAAACTGCGAAACTTAGGACCCTTTGCACTAGTATTAGATCAATGTGTCATATACTGTGATCGTAAAACTGATTTTTCGTTTCATTTTGTAAAAAAATTTTATTAAATAAAAAGAATGGGGTTCTAATTTGGATACTGAAGTTTTTTAGCCGTTTATTAATACTAAATGTAATTTAAGACTGAAGTATTCTTCTTTAAACTGTTTTTTTTGTTTCTAATACATTTTGTTCTAAAATGATTGATAGATTTATTTGGAATTGCGCCTTAAAATTACATAAAATTGTGTATCGCATTTTATCAGAAAACTTTTGCAACAGGAAGAGTTCCGCATTATACACAATTTGTTTCTCGAATTTATTAATATATTAACGGAAAACTGTTTTTACCTATTTCTTTTACAGTTGCGCCTTTCACTCCACATAGGGTGCCACATACCTCCTGAATTCAGAATTTGGCATAGAAAAAAATTTATTTTTTGGTTTCAATCCTTGGCGATGTAAGTACTGTATCTACACCTAATTTTAATTTTAGGTACATTTTGCATAAGTTCTAAATAAAAATGACAACACCCCATTAGTAAATGAGTGCCTACCTAATGAAATTCACTTGTACAATCGGGGACACCGAAATTGACGCATTCAGACAGTCTGACCAACCACAGAGTTTAACATACTTACAGATAATTATACAATAAGAATGTCAGATATTCTAAAAAATGTAATACAAATTTAATTTTAACTTAAGTTATTTATTTCTTTTTGCAGATTTATTATTGATTTCGATTTTGGCCAGTTTCTTGAAATACGACCATCATAATATAAAGGATTACAGAAGCCACATTTTAGACGGTTAAATGAATGAATTAAATTGTCTAATAAACATTGTAATTAATACATACAATAGATTTTTCAAATATTTTACTTAATAATAAAACACTCCAAGGTTTATTAAACAATTGGGTTTATTCATTTAACGTTCTAAAATGCGGCTGCTACAATTTTTTATTTTAAAAAATCCTGAAACAAGCCCATTTATAATATTTTTATATTACTGTCAAGCTTCACCTATGCTGCAGGTCATCGTCAGAGTAACTATTTTTTTAATTATGCTATAATTTTAAAAAATTATATTTTTGGTAAAATAAAAAATTTCACAAAGGCTTGTCTCGAGATTTTTAAAAATAAAATACCTAAAGAATTTATTAGAAAAATTTTCAAAGCTAATCAGTTTTGTTCGTAATCTTAATATCGTATGTATTATTTAATACCTTGTTTTAAACCCATTTTTGTCTGTGAAACTCGAACGAATAAATTCTAACCTGTGATATCTATTAGGATAGGTTAGCGTCCAGATAAATAAACTACAGATGCAATAATTTGATATTGAAGCATTTTATTTCCTCTACGACACGCAGCTCATTTGTGACTTGTAACAATTGCAAATAAGAAATGAAACGCATTAAGTTAGGAGATGTTCTATTTTTTTGTAACGATTTTATAAATTTAATCAATTGAATGCATACGTATAAAGCCTAGGCAACTAAAGATATAGGTAAGGTTTCTTGAATTTTTAAGCGATATTTTTCATTGAAAACCAGTTACGTAAAGAATGACGTCTGAAGATGGCAGTTAATTTATAAACGTGCACTATCGATTAAAATTACAAAATACCATTTGTGTAAAATTAAATTTGCGTTATTCTATTAATATCATAATACATTTCTTAGAACATTCGACATGCCTCTTAACCTAATATTTTAGTTATAAAGGACCTAGATTGTAACTCTGTCGTGGAAAACATTATCTAAATGCGTCGTTTCCAGTGTCCCCGAGTTCACCACTCGTCGATTTGTTAGATTTTGGTTAAAGGAAGTAAAATTACTTATCTAAAGGATAATTATATCAACCCACAAGCATTCAGAGAGTGCTGACCCGTAAGAAAGCATGTAATTATTCTAACTAATGTAATTTTCCTAAATTTTAGACTGCATTATAATTAAAATTCTTACTTAACTACTCCAAGCTAATACCAACGAATGGAAAAGAAACACGGTGAATAAACAAAGCGGTCTTAAAATTTATAACACAAAATTGTTTTGCAATAATTTTACATGCGTTTGTGCTAATCTTAAATCCTATAAAGCTTTGGTTGTGAAAATAAGTACATTTTGCAAACCACTGTAACGTTCTGTTTTCTAACCTTTGCTTACAACAATTCTGACCATCGCAGCTGTAATTTGCAATATAATGTATAAATGACACTGCATTCTTTTTATTTATTATAACTCAACTTTTGTGTTGAATTAAAAAGTTATAAAAAAATAATTCCGAAGATTTATTGTAGGTATATTGAAATTATAAAAAGGGTGCAATTTTATACACGAATTATTACTCTTAAAGTGATAATTTGAATATACACTACCTGCTAATATATAATAAACTCAAAAACTACAAATTTATCGTAACTTTTACTACTCTACTTGTTGCTTATGTATCTTTAAAATAAAGTCACAGTTCTGAAAAATCAGTCATTTTCGTTTAACCTAGAACTACGCAACTACAAATGCCGCAAAAATATTTTAAATGCTTGCTTATTTTTAAATTTGAACATGATTACTAGCACTGATGCATTTTCGCTAATTTTAGTAGGTACAAATGCGCAAGTAGGCAATTTTGAGGTGCAGATCGCAACGGTATTTAAAATGCATGTAGTCTAATAAGTGGAAAAGTTGAAAACCTGCGCTTTTCTTACGATAAATATTTAGAAAAGCAATCACTTTTACTAACAGTATAACAGAATATACAATAAATGAGTTAGCTTTTGAATAAAAGACATTTACGCATAGGCTAATGAAACTCAATAAACATTGATTGATTCTGAATGGATTCTAAGATAATAACCGACCACAATCGACTGTAACGACCTTGAAGTCGAGCTTTATTTAACACATATTATATAAGTCAAGCACAGCGTTATGCCAGTTCTTTAAGCTTTTTAAAATTCTATTTAGCCCAAACTAAAGAGTTCCTATTTTTTCTTTATACTTTGTGAATGCATGAAGGGTAGAGAAGTTGTTTGATTTTCTGAAACCATTTAAAACAATCCTGTATATCGTAATGTACAACAAATACTTTCCAGTAATCAATCCATAACATTGAGGTGAATATTATAAACAGAACGAAATCTTCCCCAAAAAATAACAACTATGTTAATTTTTAATACTTTAATAAGTTCAATAACGATAAAATCGATTTAATGTAAGTAATAATTTGTTTACAAAATACATGCTGATTGCTTCTAAATATCATTTGTGGGAATATTTAAACAACTTATGTAATTACCTAACTAATATTTTGCTAAACCTGTATTATTATTAAAAGGAATTCTAAACATTACCGCTACTACAAACAGCAATAAAGTGTTTGAGTAAATATGGAATTTTAAACCTTTTCTTAAAAATTGGGTTTCTCTAATGGCCACTAGCACTAATCTGGGTTTAACTTGAGCTTTGTTTGAATTTTAAAATTTATTATAATCACAATTGTTTCTAGGCTAATTGAGAAGTACTTAATTTAAGAAGGACTTAATAGAAATGATGCAACTAACCGCACTACCTTTAAAATTATATAAGAAATGTTGATCCATTTTGTATAACCTTAATTGAAATAGATCAAAATTTTGTCTATGTAAGCGCCCGACCGTAAGTGGCTTGTTTCTATTTTGTTTCGCCACTACAGTACATATTTTCTACTTTATAAGTAACAAATTTTTTGTCATTGGAAGGCTTAAGTTTAATGCTGCACTTATATAAAATTTATTAGGTATTTACCTACTGAAATTTCTTTCAAAATAATTGAACAAAGATGTTTTCCATTACTAGCCTATTCTAAAAAATTATATAAAATCACCCTAATAAACATAATTAGGTTTGCATAAAATCAGTATTCTAATTTTTTCTCCCCTTTAATGTATTTTTTATGGGAGTAATACAAAACCCTCAATTAAAGCGGTAAGGTAATTGATTCTTGGTAAACACTACGCCATGCGCATTGGTGTCAATCAAAGTTGTTGATCGATTTATTTTAAGGCTATTAAGACATATATTATAGAGGTTTATTGAAATTAACTAATTGCTTTATTTTATTTCATTGAAAAATATTTGCAAAAATTGACTTTTATGTACAACCTTTCGCTTGTCATAAATTTGACCGTAGGAACCACATCAATCCTGAAATTCAAGAGCAATTTCTTTGTGTGCGATAATCTACTTATGTAAATATTTAATAGATACCGTTCCTGTCCAAATTATTTTCTTTGCTTTGTGGGATCATTAAATGTTCGAAATATTAATCCAATAGCGTGCAAAGAGGGGACGATCCAAAGTATTTTACGCGTCACAGTTTTTCTCGGTTGCGATTCAATATGGCAGGTGGAAATTTGGAGCTTCCTTTCAATGCATTAAATCTATTGTATTACAAGGGAATTTTTCAAAATTCAGCTTAATTGCCGCGAAATAAACTGTTAATCAGAGAATTTTGGAATTCGAAAAATTCTTTGGTAATTTAGTTTATAGACTATGTTATAATTAACCACTGTGTGAATTTGATCACAAAATTTTCAACGGCAAGTAAAATAATTTATGACACAATTTTAAAGATTTTTGCAAAATTTCTTCCAGATAATTAATTTAAAGTCTGGCTAACAGTTTACTATTCGAATTTCTCCTAATAGTATACTCTATGGTAGGTTTTGAACCTTTTTTTTCATAAAGATCAATTTTTAGAATTACAAGTATGTACCAAAATTATACTTACGCAGCCGCAAGTCAGTGAATTGAATATGAAAAGGGCCGCAGGTAGCCGAACCTTGTTCTATGGTTTTGTTTTTAAAAATGCATTTAAAAATATGAAAATACTAATAATTAACAATATTCAACTATTGTATGTTGGCGAAAATTGCGCTAATCGAATTAACGCTAATCGAGTTTTTGTCATAGATTTGATTGCGTCGCAAACTGTTGACGAAAAGAACTGAAAATTAATTAAATATCAGATTTCTCTTAGCTGAGTAAATCCTAAATTAATTCTATACTTTGCAGGCTTTTAATATTATGTTGCAAACGTCCTTACGGCCGTACCAAAAGTGTGGGATACATTTGAGTATTTTCTTTATTGACCTTCTAGTAAGATTATTTTTAAGCTTTCAGCGCATTTTTTGTCACATCTTTCTTTGTCAGTTGCCGAGATAACAACATGAAAGATAGACTTCTCTTAGATGTAAAAATTGTGCACTTCGGGGCACGTGTCGTTATTTTAGCTACAATTTTCGACGCCAAAATTATATTGCGTGGAGTTTTCGTCTTCTGGAAAATATATAATCTGTCAAGTTTTGTGGAACAGTACTGAAGATTGTTAAATCGAAAAATTGTACTGTTAATAAATGGAGCATTGATGGAAAACAAACAAAGACAAGTACTTTTAACCTGGGAGTTATGCCTTCAGAAGAATCAACGGTCATCAAATGAATATTTAGCAGTAAACTTCCATATTAAAATAAAGCAGTATATGTCAGTGAGAATAGTAAACGTTTCGACGTATATGTATAAAATTTGTTTCATGTAATAAAATAGCACTTGAAGTTAGCAACACATTTTTAAAAAAATTTTCCGATTACTGATGGATTGGAACACCTGTTTTTAAAAAATGAATAATAAACACGGAAGCTTCTGTTCTATCGTGAGTTTTACATAATCGTGGCAATTCTTCAATAAAATAATTGGTAGAAAACATTTTTCCAACTTCATGTGTCATTTTAGTACTTGAAACAAACGTTACGTATAATCTTTTTCAAAAATATTTATTTGTTGCAGATAATCCACCGGATACCCAATGTATCTAAACCGCCATAGGACGATCACATGGTCAATTTTAGTAGTTTATCAAGCTCACATAATTTAGAATCTAATTATAATCTATTGAAATACTCTACAATAGTAATGACGCAATTGCGCGGATAATCTAGTTCGACCACACAATAACTTGTGGAGTCTGTACTAATTGATTCTTGCAAGGAAGCGCGGTAGAATCCTCACTTAAATTACAGGAATGTTGAATAAATGTTTGAGGTGGGCTTGTGAATATGTTTCTTCAGATTTGTAGAAAGATGGCCCACTACAAAAAGGAAATTTTACAAGACTAATGACTTTCTGTATGCCATCGCAGTAAAAAATTGTGAGCAATCTATTTGAGGAAATTTGGCTGGGCCTGCTATTATTAAAATAAAATCTAAATCAAAAGCAGAGGATTCCGAATGTAAAACGGTGACCGATGTGTAGTCTAATGTTTTAATTGTACTTCAAAGCAACAAAGGGAAAAATACTATGTCAAAAAATAGGTGGCAGCAGGAATTGAACGCTGGAACTGCCACCATTTCACGATTAACTAGTCCTTGGCATGGTTTGCGTTTGTTGACTAATCTTCTAAGAGTAATAAAAACAGAGGTCAAAAATAATTCAATGTAATAATTAAAAGAACGTTTTCTGGAAGGAAGTCATAGCAAATGTAGGTCAAAACACTAGGTTTGGGCGGTTGCTCTAGCATAACTATCGAGAAAAATTCTACAAAGAGGATACATCTAGGTAATGATGCAAAAACAATTATTATTAAAAAAAGTTAAGCGGCCAAAACTTGTAGAAGAATACGACGAAAGTTCACAAATTATATTCCTAACATATGGTAAAACAACTGGAACGTTTGAAACAATTTTGTTTTTCAACATAATCTCCTAAAAGGCATTTAGCGACTAAATTTTTCGATGACTTTGTGAGTTCCTTGCCTTGTCCTGCCCACAGTAGCAATCACGTATTTGTCCTCAAAAATACTTCTCCAGCTTGAATAAATAATAGTCGCTCTTTAATTTTAAAACCACTGTTGTGGATGGCAATCATTGCAACACAACTCTTATGTGATGACAAAACCAAAAGGACCCCTACAGAAATCAAAAAAATTGTCGTCATCATTTTGCCGACGGAAGAAGTGATTCGAAATTTTCATGGAGAAATAAGCCCGCCATTCTATACTTTGTATTTCAGATTTTGAATTAAAATGATAGACCTAAGCTTCACACAACGCCACAAATCTTTCCTGTATTAATTATCGCCAAATTTGGGTTAACGGTGAGATACCCATTGGGTTTGTGATTAGCCGTTTATATTTCGGTTATCCAACTATAGTCCATTTGATATGTCCGTGTAGTATTGAAACTTGTTTAGAAATATCCCCCAGGTAAATTTCAGCGCCGTGTCTTTCTAATCATTTATAAAGGATACGCAATAAGCATTTACAATTTAGTTTTTATTGTAAAAATTATTCCAACTTAGAAATGTAACTTCTAAAGATACATTTACAAACCAGGAAGAAGAAAATTAACGTAAGGATCTATTTTATTTAGGTCGAGTTAATAAAATCTGAACAAAGATTTTCAGATGTCATCAACTTTTATAGATAACATAATTTAATATCTCATGAAATAAGTGCAATATAAATATTTGAAAAAAACATAAAATATTTCTAATTTTTAAAATAATAACCCATCTGCGTGCCTATGCATACTAAAATTTCTACAAATATAAACACTTTAAGCGAATTATCTTTTGTTATTATGTAGCTGCATCTAATGCTTGCGTTTCTAACGGCCATCATTTTTGATAGCTAATTGAACTGCCGCTTCTGCTAAATATTTTTGCACCTTTTGTAAGAGTTCCTCTTCACATACACATGAAATAGGCTATAGCAAAGATTTTTTAAACATCTAATTCATGGTGAAAAATTTTATTGAAAAGCCACAACTTTCTGCAATAAATTTTACTGCAATTTTTCGATTATTGGATAACTATGGGAGCGTTTAGGGAATACAACTATTGGCAACCGTTGAGAGAGTTGAGTGACAACTGTTCCCTAAACGAGTGCGCTGAGCAAGTGCTGACTTTCAACTGTTGCATAATTTTGTCAGCATAAAATTTTCTGTTGTGGTTGGTCAGCGTATGCTACCTAACCTCAAATTAATAAGGTGCCTAATATTTGTTTTGTTGTTAGAAATTTGAAAACGCTTTTTTATGTTTGTTATAAATGGCAGACGTTCCAAAAATGTTTATATTTCCTAATTATAATAATAAATGGTGAAAATATACCAACAATCACCATCAGCGTACATTTTATTAATTGTTGACATTTAAAATTTAAATATAAATTGGATTTATAGCTTAGACAAGTTTCTATTTACAAAAATATAAGAAATGTAGAAGAATTAGGAGAAGGAGAGGATATTAATATTGCCGAAAACATAAATATTCAGTGAGAAGAAAAGTTCTTTTGGAAAAACACAGCAACATTATTATTTCTTGATGAATATCTTAAACGAATTGATAAATTTCGCAATCCATCGATTAAAAAAAATATTATGGAATCAAATAAAGTACATTATTTAAATTAATTTCATTTTCAAATAAGAAATGCTCCAACACAAATGCCTCAGCCATATTTACTACTTAACATCACAATATATAACTACATTTTATATAAACACGGCGTAAATGTAGCCATGTTTTATCTATGAATGCCACTTAACAACCTATAATCATATATAATCTATATAACCTCCAAATTTGTACGGGCTAAGAAAAGCATAGATTCATGTTTCAGTTATCTATGGTAACATTGTTTAGGGAATTTAAAATCGTTGCAATTTATCAGTATGAAACAGGTTCAGTATACATACATGCGTTGAGAATCAACAGTTGCGTTCCCTAAACGCGCCCACTGTGACTGTTATCTGGCGAGATAAACCCGGCACTCGATAAACTTTAATAATAATTTACGCTAAATCGCCATAAATAACTAAAATATATATTTTTGAATTACAGATTCGTCTATGGACTATTTTTGGGTGTTAATACCTCGTTTTATATTTCTTAATTAAACATGGAAATATATAAATGCAAATATGTCATATTTTTATTAGATTTAGTTGGTTTCCATCATTCTATAGAGTATTTCTAAGGTATTTCCAATATCATATTTATTAATTAATCCTTTATGCGTTAATTATAGGCCTTATCTTGTTTCACAAAATTCAATATCATAACGTCAGAGTATGAAAACCGTAGATAACAGGTTAAACTTTCTTTCCGACTTGTTTATCGGTATGTAAAGGTTGTGACATTACATAATTGGTAGCACTCGATAAATAACAATAATTGAGATCGGTACTAAATTCAATATTTACAGGTTACATAAATTCAAATATTTGTATAAAGAAAAATGTTTTGATTTTAATTTTTCTAACAGTGATTTGAAGGTAAAGGTTACGCATTAATTATCTTAACAATTAGCAGGTTCTTATATCGCAATTAAAATACGGAATTATATGCAATGATAATTTGTGACGATTATCGAAATCAAGCGGTGGGTCATTCCATGTTTCAATTTAAATGAAAAGAAAATCAATAAATCAAAATAAGTCAGAAATTATATACAATGGCAGTTTACCTAATTGTGAGTATTAAATTTTGAGATCACGTTACAACAAGAATACTTGAAGCTTTAGGTGCAGTAATATTAATAAATGGTAAGTCAACAAAAAACTTTTTTCATTTGTCGCACAAAGGCTACATTCTAGAGACAATAATTCGTGAACTCCCCTTGTACTTTGACGGTGTTGCAATGGTTGATTTACATAATCATATTAGTAGCGTGCCTTTAAAAAATGCTTAAAATTCAAAAGTGGCATCCAATCTGTACATCGCTTTTTGGAATAATAGAAACTTTATAATCTGCAAGAAGTGAGTTCACAAAGAGATTAGTTTTACAATTAATCAATAACCCTAGGATATTAAGGAAATGGCGGGCGGGAAATGCAGAAATTGTAAGAAGGCCTTTCAGGTGTAAGCAAAATGCATAATATACAATTGAGTATACAAAGTGTAAAAGAGAGCTATAGCCACGTGCTGTAATGTGCGCACCTACCAAGGAAGATATTGGTATTCGTATGACGAAAAGGAATTCCAGTCTAATTTATTTATAACAAATTCATAGATTTATAGTATTTTTGGTTTTAATTATATTGGAAGTTATACCATTAAATGCATTATTTGTTAGATATTGCCCTTTTAAAATATAAATACCAAAAAGTATTATTTTCTTATTTATGAAATATTCCTAGAAGTGAAGATATCGGTACCTATGAGCTAAAACAGGAATGATTCTTCACATATACCTACTAAACTTGACTTTTACATAAAAACAAGACGTGTCACTGTTTTATTGAAGGACAATATAATTGAGTTTATGTGCCC
The DNA here is from genome assembly GCA_024586415.1 of Phrixothrix hirtus. NCBI lineage: Eukaryota > Metazoa > Arthropoda > Insecta > Coleoptera > Phengodidae > Phrixothrix > Phrixothrix hirtus. The sequence goes on from JAHWXV010090778.1 coordinate 10,971, forward strand.
TTTTACAACGGCATACTTATTTGTATAAACGGACTTCTAGAAGCGCTTCTAGCAGGACAACTGTGCGCTCTATAGGATTAAACCTTAACAACGGCTTTTTTTGAATAAACTTTTTATTCATACTTTCGTTTTTCCAGTTTTTGAAAATTAATTGAAGAGAGTTAGAATAGTATCGTGACAAAACCAACAAGTGTACAAAAGGGTACAATTGGCTCAATGATAAGCTTAGGAAATTATCAGGCGGCGCTCATTTAATAGTTTGAATTGTTGCCAAGAAAGTAACTCGCTAATTTTAACATAGATGTTACATGTTATTTATTACATCTAACTATTTTTTTAATTAATAATATAAAATTAATTAAAACTAAGATTAACAAATTATTTACAAAATAAATTCCTTACATGGGGAGAAAGGATATAATTAATTATTACAGTTTTAGAGATCATTAATTTGAAGTATAGGTTCCTATCTAATTAATTTGAACATTATTTCAAAATTTAATTTGAGTACTGTAAGAAATGAATTTTCTGATAAGAAACATTTTAGATGAACTATTATGTTAATCTTTGTAGGAAAACACTTTAATAAAATGATTATTTTAATTAACCAAAAGGGCGTCATTAAACTGTCCATCACCAAAGAATTTAAAGAGTCGCCGTTCATGTATTTATCGATATGGTAACTCAAGGCAAAAAATGAAATCTCATGTACATTTTTAAACATTAAATCGAAATGGAAGAATAATTTTTTTCCATTTTCCGCTTCGGCTTCAAGATATCTGAGTTTAAATGTTTCGAAGAAATAACATAAATAATTACATAAATATGAATTTAAATAAACAAATTATCTTAGAGGGGAGAAATTTATTGCATTTAAATTTAAAACGATGATAAAGAAAAATTGTAAACAAAAAAGAAATATCCAAGTAAGTGTTCAAAGATGCCACCATTTTCATGAGTATAGATATGCACGACAACGTTCGAGCATGGAGTAGTTTACCGCAGCAAAGTTTCCTGTAGCTTGAATGTGCCGCATCGCGTTATTTATACTGCCTTGTAGCTGTTCAACGGTATTAATTTGTTCAGGATATACTAACCGTTTTAATTCGCCCCATAAATAGAAGTCTAGAAGGTTAAGGTGTGGAGACCTAGCAGACCAACGAACTGAGCGGTTTCTGCCTATCCATCTTTAATTAAAATTTTGAATCAACCATAGATTGACATATCTAGCAACATGCGGTGGTGCGCCATCGTGCTGGTACTACATTTTAAACCGTAAATCTACAGGAACATCGTCTAGGAAACCTTCTACTTGATGTTCTAAGAATTCTAAATACGAATTAGCATTCAAATGTTGGGGCAAAATTTGAATAGGCAGTAGATGTCCATTAAAAATGCCACACCAGATGCTGAGAGAAAATCTGCGTTGAAATTATCGAACTCTCACTGCATGCGGATTTTCTAATGACCGGTTGTGACCATTGTAATTGTTAGTGCCATCTCTAGTAAGAATGGATTCATCCGACCACAATACCAAATGAACAAAATCTGCATTTTGATTAAATTGTTCCAGAAACCATTGACAAAGAACTCGGCGGTGCACTTCGTTGCCTGGCTGCTAGTGATGCACGATTTGCTTGTGATGCGGATGTAAAATTTCCCGATGTAAAGTTTTCCAAACAAAACTATAAGATACTTGCAATTGTATTGAAATCCGTCTAGTACTGGTGCTTGGTTCAACAAGCACCCGTTCAATTGAATGCTGTTGGTGAGGGACTCTTCTGCGACGGTTAGCAATTCCACATTCACGAAGTCTTGGAAATGCATCCGGAAAAACTCGTCGAGATAGTTGACGTCTGTTAGGATACTTCAGTTGGTATTCGTGGCATGCCGTGAGAGCGTTTCCATTTCAAAATACGTAAATAAAGATAATACCGGCATATTCCTCATTTGTAAATTCCATTTCAAAATCAGTTCACACGGAATAGAATAACAAAGCGACGATAAACTGACAATTTTTTCCATGGTAACCTGATACTTGAATAATTCTTCTTTGTTTACAATTTTCATTTATTGTTCGTTTTAAATTTAAATGCAATAAACTTCTCTCCTTTAAGATAATTTGTTTATTTCAATTCATTCTTATATAATTACTTATATTATTTCTTCGCAACATTATATCTCAGATATCTCGAAAACGAAGAAGAAAATGGTAAAAATATTCTTCCATTTCGATTTAGTTTTCAAAATTGTGCATGATATTTCATTTTCGCTTCGAGTTACCAAACACCCTGTATAAAGGTAACATACGAAGATCGCCCAGTTATTGTTGAGTCTAACACATTAAAACACATTTTTAATTAATGAATGTTTTTTATAATATCTCAAGGTATTGTTCCTTACAGTCAGTGCACTTTTGCACACGTTTCGATATTTCTGAATATTATTCACTTCGTTTTTAAATCTAAGCAAAGTAAAACAAAAAAACTCATTACGTGCTAAATTCGGGTTGCGTGGCAAATGACCCAACAATTTAATGTTTTGCTAGTTTAAATAAGATACTGCATGTTTATGATCATTATCATGATGAAGGATAATTTTTCCGCATAGCCACCTTTTATAAATTTTTGAAGAACTGCGATAAGCAAATAATAGTAAATATACCATTCGGAGTTAATCGTATGCGATCGTCACGTGTTAAGAGATAACAAAAAATGTTGCGACTATTTTTTTGTTACAGTTGCCTTCGCGGATAGTTGTTATTGGAATCGGCTCATCCCAAAACACCTAAAAATCTCATTATTGCTTTCACGTGGCCATACATCATCTGTGAGATGATTTCGGAGTGATGTTAACATGTTTTGTCTTTTGAGTTCATGTTAAATTATGTGGTATCTCACGCGTTCAACTGATTTCATAGCGATTCCTAGCGTTGTTGAATCGTGCGAATAGTAATACGGTTATCTTTATTCACCATCTCTTGTACAATCGCAAAGTTCCTGTCAGGAATGAAATTTTTCGGATTGCCTTAGTGAGATTCTAGGCCGAGACGAAATTCATTATATCAATATTTTACAACAGTTAATGAAGATTTAACACCGTTAAACACATTAATTTCATCGAAACATTCTTGACCACCTATTCCACGCTTGTAGTTTTTACAGCTCCATAATGTTCATTATTAAAATTCACGATTTTGAACCAGGTTATTACTTTAAGTACGTTTATCTCCAAAATGGCGCTGTGTTTATATTAGACTTGCCAAAAGTTTAGATAAACCTCTCTAATGATATTTCCACAAAACATGTGAGTAGAAAGTTAAATTATTGTTGTGTTAAATAGGAATAAAAGATAAATATGTATAAAATTTGAAACCAATTATTAACCGAATTAAATCAACCCGCAATTGTTTGAAAGGAAAAACCCGTTTTTTCAATCATTAGATTTTGAGTATGACAGGTGCGAGCTAATCGTTTTTTTAATCGAACGGCCTAATATTACAATTAGTTTGTGAAAATATTTATGAATAATTGATTGTAAAACGATCCTTATTTACTGAAAATTGAAGTTGAAATTGTCCACGTAATTTAATTGCATTATATTAATATTTGTATATCTTACAGTTTGGTCTATTGTCGAGCGATTGGTAGGCTTCGCTTATAGCTTCCCGGCGGCATCAACTTGTCATAATTTCAGACTTATTGGGAAGTTGGTATTCCTTTAGTACATCCAGAATAACTTATACTTTGAAAACGAACCTATCTTTAGAGCAATTATTATGGAATATCTTCAAAGTTGACTTGGTCCTTATACACATTCACTAACTTGTAGGTGATTTGAATTGTAATTTAATCACTAGTATCACAACGAAGAATACGCTGCGTACTTCCCAATTTGTCCTTTTATACATTTCTTGCATATTAATGTACTAATTAGAGACGCACATTTTAAACTATCTTTATCACATATTTCTCACTTTCTTAATAGCTCGTTTCAATTTCCTCGTTGTGTTTTAGTCCTTCTACAACTTTGCCATATACTTGTTTTGTAGAAACATCGTTCGTGGTTAATAGTAGATGATTCTACTTTTAATTTTAAAGTTTTGTGGACTGCGGGGATTTCGCTGCTTTGTCGAAGGCAATTTGATGTATTTATATTGATATAAATGATTGTAAATCTAATTTTCAATGAATATTTTTGCTAGAATAAATTTCCATTAAAGATTTATTTCATTTTTCTATGTGAAGACGTCGTTTTTATATTTAAATGATGTGCAATCAACATTGCTTTTTTCATCACTCAATCTAGAGTTTTAAATTGTGACAAAGAAAATTGTAGCGTTGTAAGGTGCACTTCATAGATAGTTCACTTTAAGTTAACAGGTACCTTTTAACAAAACAATTGACAAAAGTTTTGTACGCACCTTTTCAGATGAAATTACACATTAACAGTTATGATACATCATTTTAGAACTTTCACAGGGTGAATTGAAAATAAATGATAAATGCCACGAAATATTAACAGTTATAGTTTTAAATGTAGGCCTGTGCAGGAATATACAAAGAATCTTAATTTATCATTGTAATGCACACTCAGACATCATAACTGCATTACCACTTTAAGAACCAAATTGGTGTGCATATTTTGCGTTTACAATAAAGTCTACATGTTTATATTAGATTAAATGCGGCCGTTCTCTCCGTTCACTGTAACCATTCCAAACTATTTAAATTGTGAATCGGTAATGCATTAATGTCATTTGCCTATACAATAGGTTTGATTATTTTGAGGCGAAAATTTCTCTGCGGCAGTTTCCGACATCTTCGATATTACGAAATCATCAATCAGACGCTTAAAAAATAGGTCAAAGAAAGAAATTAATAATGCTTTGAAAGGATAATATAGAAGTTGTAAGATGGGTGACATGATGAGCCAATCCTAGTAACACAAACCTCAGAACTATGTAGGATATAGCGATACACTATACTGTACAGCCAACAAAAAATCAGTGTTAGCAAAACTAGTCATATTCTGCTTGAAATCGCAATAAGGGAACTAATCCAGCTATCTATGTCTATTTGTTCGTCTGTTACCTGCATTGGTATTTGTGTCAGCTTTTTGATAGGCAAATTACACAGACTAGATTATGAACCATATTGGGTTTCACATTTGAATACTGTATTTATTTATGAGATCATATTAAAGAATTTGTTTGATTTGAACTTTATATTCACACTTATCAATTAGTTCTTTTTAACATTGAGTTTATTAATAAAACGATTTTTAATAAAATAGTACATTCATTTTATAATCACTAGGTCAGAAATCCAGATTCATATATAGGTTGACCTAAGAATAAGTGACACACCGCAAATTGTGGGTACCTTATGACGTAGAATAACATTTGCTTTGAAATATTTTTCAACAATGTATAGTTTTCGAAATGTTAACAATTATAGTATTCAGTCCAACTCTGATGTGCGCGCCCTGCCGGATAGTAATATCGTTGTCCTTGATGTGTGTTACTCATCGGTAAATCTTTTATTAGGAACATATGTTTATTTCTAAAACTATTTATTCCAGAAGATAACGTTAAAAGAATTTTATGTTACTTTACCTGAAATATTTCAGAACAGTACATGAACCTAAAGGGTAAGCGCAAAATTTTAAAATTAATTTTTCAAAGCAAAATAAATAAATAAGCGATGCATTTTCCAGTTGTTCTTGTTGTTTACAATAGCAATTTTTATGGAATAATCTTGTTACTGTCAGTGTAAATAGAATCGATTATTTTATTTTAGAATATTTCCATTGAACACATTACAAATTTTAAAACAAAATTAATTGTGTTAATATCATGTCTGAAATTTAAAATGAAACAATTTAGAATATAGTGTTTTTAACAAATAATTTTGGTAACAGGCAATCGACGTGTTTAAAAATTAAGTCTTAAAGTGTAACGAATGATTTAAAATTATTTTGTGAATGAAAAGAGAGCAGACTTTTATAGGTTAAATGATTACAAGCACGCTCTAAGAAACATTGCATGTTTTTATATCCATATCAAATTACAGTAGCACTGTTTGCTATCGTTCCAGTCATAATTCCTCTTAGTCATTAGACAGAATTGTATTTAGAACAATTTATATCATTTAAATTTTCAAAATTTAAAAATCGTTTTACGAAAAAAAATATAGAAGTGTGTTCTACAGGTTATAACGCACCCACAGTTTGCGCGGTATCATTCTGTATTGTAACGAAAATTAGAATCAATGAAAATCTAATGGAAGTTGCTAGAAATTTCTAGCACTCTTGAGAATAAAAAGATGGTGTAATCGTGGGTGATTCATTGCGGTAATTGATACCTGTCAATTCAATTAGGTCAGCAATAAGTCATAGCATTGTAATTTATTGTTGTAATTAATTTCTTATTCTAGATTAATCCATTACATTCTAGCATTTATCTTTTCTATATAACCAGTAAATTGAATTCCCTTAATTCGTTGTTGTTAGAATCTTGTACTGTTAGTTATGTATATACTTGAATACTAATATAAATGTAAATATACATAAACAAAAATATAAATGTTTTCTGTTAGTGGATTGTGGAAATAAATATTAAAATAAATTAAGTGTATATAAATAATTGTAATTTTAGTAAATATAAATAAACATTGTAAAACAATTAACTAGTTTCGTTACAGTATGATTTGAATGTGTGTCTGGCGAAACTGGGATAAGTTGCTTTTAACACCTTTACAACAAAAGTTAAGCAAGGTTAGGCACGATAAGTTCCTGAATGGTTGATCGCATAGTTTTCTAAATAAAAATCTTGTCTTAAAAAATACAAAACTCTAGTTTTGTTACATTTACAACAATTTTGAAGGTTCTGCGGGGTTGGGCACTTTAAGTAGGTACTTGTACAGATTTTAGTATAATTTATTATATAATACATCATCATAAACGCAACAAGCTATTTTTATTATGTTTACAACGATCATAAAGATTAAGTAAGTATGCCTGAGGTAGATACTAGGAAGGGTGACTGCACACTTTTTTAAATTTTAAACTTCTTTCAAAAATTATAAAACAGTCCTTCAAGTATAAATTTCTCCTTTGTGGATTTTTAATAAAATAAATCATAACTAATTAATTCAATACACAATATATTCTATTAATTACAGATAGAAATAATAATAAAAATCAAAGATAAATAATTTCTAATAGTAATACAGTACCCCAGCATACAGTATATTGAAAAATTAGGTACATTTAGGTACCGTTAATCCTTCATTCTTAGAAAATAAGTAGATTATTGTTTCTCCTACTCTCTTTACGCCTTATTTTTTAACTAACTAACAGATTTCTATTTAAAATTCGTTACATTGGAAGATAAACGAACAAAGAGTATGCCGCTGTTTATACTTGAATAGCTTTTTTGAAAAGTCTAATGAAAAATGTATTACGTTACCTTGAAAATGTTCCCTTCCACCCTCAGCTCATCTAACCCCTTTCACTAATCGCCACCAAATGCTTTACAACTCTAGAGAACCTCCTCTTATTTTTAACCATCAAATTTGAAAACAATCTAGGTAGTAGTTTTTGAGTTATCGCAGATAAAACAATTCCAATCATTATTTAAAAATTCGCCATATTGGAAAACAACAATATATTCTTTCACTTAGTTTAATTAAACATCTGTTATCATAAAAAATGTTTGTTCCACTCCCCACAATATCCACCTACTTTCATGGATTACCACCAAAAGCTTTACAACTGGTGGAAATTTCCCCTAGTTTGTATCGTCCAAACTTGAGATTAATTTGTATCATTTTTCAGTTATCATGGATAAAGTGATTACGACCCTTTATTTAAAAGTAACTTCATAACACATAAGCCGTTGTATTTGAATACGTTCTTTCGCACAATCTTAACAAAAATATGTTATCTAAAAGAATCTGTTCTACCGTATACCCCAACCAGCAACCCCCC
>JAHWXV010090798.1:0-13639 GCA_024586415.1 Phrixothrix hirtus
CTACACAAAGAACCACCCCTCACGACTAAGAGCTACCACCGGGTAGAACGCAAGTTCTTAAATTCTCTTCATGCCGTTCAGCGAGAACTGAAACGTCACAGATGTCCCTTTCCAACACGAACTGACTACCATTCAGGACCTTGACTCCGACCACAATCCCGTCTTACTTTTCCTAGGCGAGGAAGCCAATCCTCCCGAGATGGTGTGAGGCGTCTCATGTCCCGCCTTCTCCTCTCACCTGCAGCAAAATCTCGGTCGTATCGAGCAGATACGTACCGAGAATGAGCTGGAGGAATCGGCCTACTGCCTCACTTCTAGCATTCATAACTCTATCCTGTTTGCGACGAACGTGAGGAGGAAGCCGAGTGATCGAGTTCTCCCAGAGTATCTGAGGGAACTCTTCAGAGAGAAGAACCGCATCAGATGCCGTTGGCAGCGCTACTTTGACCCTGCGGATCGAATGCTCAAGAATCGTCTTACAGCACAAGTGAAGTGGAGCTTAAAGGAGCACTACAACCGTGCCTGGGAGGAGAAGCTCGAGTCGCTGGAAACGGAGGACAATTCCCCATGGAGAATGACCAATGTCCTAAGGAATCGTAGAACGCCCGTGCCGCCGATTCACGGCGAGCGCGATCTAGTCTACGATCCCTCGGACAAGGCGGAGGCATTCGCTGACAGCCTAGAACTGCAATGTTTTCTGAACTTCTTGCACGCCCTTCCTGACTTCGTCGAGTGCATCTAAAGGTCAGTAAGGCGTCGTATCGCCGCCGGAAACGACGGCGAGGACGACGCAAACCCTACCTACATCCTTCCCGCTTCTCCGGTCGAGATACGCGATTGCATAAAGCTATGCAAGTCGCAGAAGGCGCCCGGTCCTGATAACATACCAAACTCCGCCCTCGGGGCCCTCCCACCCAGGAAAATCGCCGCAGTAGTCAACATCGTGAACTCGATGTTGAAACTTCGACGACTTCCTGCATCCTGGAAATCCGCTGACGTCATCGTCCTTCCTAACCCCGGAAAAGACAAATCCTTTCCGCAGAATTACCGCCCTATCAGCCTTCTCTCTTCTCTGGGAAAGCTGGGAGAGAAAATAACTCTGAACCACCTGAAAGATGCGATCGAAAACGCAAAGATCCTTCCCGACGAGCAATTTGGTTTCAGACCGGGCCACTGCACCACTCATCAGGTGCTCCGGTTGGCCGAAGAAATTACCGAAGGATCGCCTTCAAAGATGTGACAGCAGCAGTTTTTCTGGACGCCGCCAAGGCGTTCGACAAGGTTTGGTGCTGTACAAGTTACTGGAAGCAAACTTTCCTCGGAAGCTCGTTCAGCTGATTGCGTCGTATCTTACTGATAGGTCGTTTAAAATCGAGCTGGAGGGGCGTCGTTCGCGACCGAGGAACATAGAAGCGGGGGTTCCGCAAGGTTCTCTCCTCTCGCCGTTGCTTTACACCATCTTCTGCAGCGACCTGCCCAGACAGACGAACACGACGCTCGCGCTACACGCTAACAGACCGCCGTCCTATCCCGATCCCTAGATCCAAACCTGGCCATTCGAAACCTCCAAGCGGCGGTTCGTGGGTTGGAAACTTGGTTCCGAACGTGGAGAATCGACGTCAACGCGGAAAAGAGCACTGCGGTGTTCTTTGCGCGTAGGCGTACACGCCCTCTACAATAAATCGAAATGTTTGACATTCTGATTGCTTGCGAGAACGAGGTTCGATACCTAGGTGTCGTATTCGACCCCCGGTTGACGTGGAGACACCACATCGACTCTTGCACTTCTCGTGCAAAAGCTGGTGTGGTAGTATTGTACGGTTTGTTGAATCGCCGAAGTAGACTTTGCTCGGATAACAAGGTTAGGCTCTATAAGGTTATCATCCGTCCGACAATGATCTACGCGGCAGCCGTCTGGGGATACGCCGCTAGGTCAAACATGAGGAAGCTGCAAGTCATCCAAAACAAGTGCTTGCGCATGGCTACAGACGCTCCGTGGTTTACGCGAAATTCTTAAATCCATGACGATCTGAGTATCCCTACAATCCAACAGTTTATCCATAAACAGGCCGTTATTTGGTATTCTTTGTTTCAGGACAGCTCCATCCCCCTCATCTCCGGGCTAGAAGCCTACGAGGAAGACGCCGGCAACCGTTGGAGGCGACTCAATGCGATTCTAAACCTCCGTGTGTAGGAGGAGCCACAGAAAAGTGCGACTTCGTTCGCTTGAAAAAGTGTGCGGAGTCATACGATGGCTGTGGCTATAAATACTTTAACATCAGGTCTTGAATCGTCCAGGATGTAGGTGTAAAGAGGTTTAATTACCTTGATACACCGCCTGCCAAGAGGTTCATCGTTCATCATCGACAATTGAACATCATCTTTTGCGAGATTAATGCAAGTGACAGCAAGAGAAAAATATTACAGCGTTTTGAAGCTATACGTTTTTAAATTAAACAACTTGTGAAAAAATCATGAAATTTAATAATAAACATTTCCGAGCAATAATTTTTTACAATTTCAAGAGTAAATTAAGTCGGCAAGAATGTTTTGATAAGATGAAAAATGTGTTTGTCATGTTCATTAGCTACCATAAAACGCTGGTACAACGAATTTCGTTTTGGTCATGAATTTTTGAAGTATGAACATCGCGATGGTCACCCAAAAGTTGCTGTGACTGAGGGAAATATCAAGGTTATGCAAAGTACGATAGAGGAATCCTAGGAAATAGTGTGAAAGCAATCAATACTATCGTGCACAATCATTTACATGCACGTAAGCTTTTGTACTCTTTGAATACCGTACAATTCATCAGGTGTTCAAAAGGCAGATCGTTTGAATTGGAGCAAAGCGATACTCATGCGTTTTTCCCTGGGGTTGTCTAATCTAGTGTACAATATTGTAACAAACGATGAAAGTTTGGTATATTCATATAATCCCGAGAAAATGAAACAGTCAGCTGTTTGAGTGTTTTAAAATGAGGCGCATTCAACAAAGGTTGTACGGTAATACGAAAATGGTTACAAGCCTTTTTGGAATTTCTGTACACGTTGCAACTATAGCACTAGCCTATCGACGTACTCTTAATTCCGATTGGTATACTACTGCTTTTACCCGAAATCCTTCAAAAAGGCCATGAAGGGGAAGGCCTATCTTATATCATGATAATGGTCATGCACATACTACCGCTAGAACATAGCATATTTAAACGAAAAAACTGACCAACTGATAGGTCGTCCGACATATAACACCGACCTAGCACCCAATCATTTCGTTTTATTCCTACAAGAGTAGAATGAAGGCAGATCCCTGGAACACCTTTTTTCTTAATGAGTTTTTAATTGCTTTTTAACCACACTTCGCATTCCAATGTAAATACAGGGCGTTCTAAAAATGTTAGTTTTGCGATATACAGGATGTTTCGAAATTATTTTTCACAATATATAAGGTATTTCGAAATTGAATTTTGATTATATACAGGATATGTCGGAATGAAATGTTCAATATGTTTCAACATAAAATGTAATATTTTGAAATTGAATTTTGATAATATACAGGGCATGTCAGAATGAAATCTACAGTTTGTTTCAAAATAAAATGTAAATAAAAATGGCGAAAACTGGTCGTCCATGTTTATATTTCTAGGAACTTGCATTATGAAAGTTATGGATTTTAGTGAAAATGTAGTGACTTTTAGCGGACAAGCTTATATTTGTTAGAAATTGATCGATACTTCTATAGTTGGCACCACCTCGTATGCTAATGTTAACTATGGAGTATGCTGTATTTTATTACGTCAGAATATTCTATCACAAAGGAGATTCCAGACATGGGTGTCGCGGTCATTGAACTAAGCAGATATTTGCTTTCTTGGAATTTGTACAACGTCACACCATTTCCGAATTAAACAAATCTAGTAACCCTCCTGTTTCTGTCTTAGCGAAGATCATGCATGTATTTTTTGCGTAAACATTTTATTGTTGGTGGTATAAATGTACAAAATAACGCAACGTTTAATGGTTTCTTGAGTTAAGTGTAATATACCGGAGGCGAAGCTAATAGTAATAATAATATTTAGCTCGAAAAATTTTCAGAACTTGAGTACGAAACACATGTTTTTGGAAATCTGCGTGTATGTGCGTGGGTGTGTGTGTGTGTGTGTGTGTATGTGGTGTGTGCGTGTACGTGCGAATGCGTGTGTGCGTGTATATGTGCCTGTGTATGTCTGTGAACTCGATAACTCGAAAACTAAAAGTCGTAGGTACTATCTTATCTGATATACACACACTCGTCTTTCTTGAACTGGCGAGAACAAACTCCATGTGTAGAAGCACGTGTTGCTCTTAATACAATGCGTTCCCCTATTAACTTTCGTTTCATTTTTGGCTTTGATATTTATTTCAAATTCTAATGGTCGTATTCTAAGAAAGACAATCAACCTCTGTTATCACCTAGAGATTTCACATCTATAGCACCCCTTATTATCACACATTTTGAAACAGTTTAAACAAAGTGTATATTTGTCCTACCTTCTTCAGTGGTTGACCATAAAATTATAGATTTGTAGGTTTTACCGGTGCTTGAAAACTCTTCAAGTTTGTAAGGAAGTTTGTTTTGTGGAGTACAACTGGTCTATATAAATGAAGTAAATAAATCATCGCTATTTATATCTACCCATATAAAAGTAAACCACCCTCTGTAGTTGTTTCCTTCGGCCCTATATCTAACACACTGCTTTCTCTTTTTTAAATAAGGTGGTGCCAGTTCTTGCGCTGACAGTTGCAACATATGCATATTTCCACTGCTGCCCAAGATGAAATCGTTTACATCTTTGCAATGAAACATAATGATCACTTTTATCTAATCTACTGTTTACATAACAGAATGATACCATAGTTTAAACTAACCCTATATTAATAACATTTAAAACAAAATGTATTGCTACGAAACAAAAGCCATACCTTACCTGGTAATATAAATTCATCTTTCTAGAAAGGGCGAAAGCAAATCCTTAAATCTATGGAAACATAAGTTGCTCTTAATACAACGATTTTCCATGTCAATTTTCGATCCATTTTTACTTTCTCTTACGGATATAAAATATAGTATAGAGAAAGTCACGTTTTCGGTCAAAATTTTCGATGTCCAGTTTTTAGCGGAAATACACGTTTTCAGGTCGCCTGAGTCCGAAAAACATGTTTTTAGAAATTGGTCTCCCTATCTCTCTCTCTCTGTGTGTGTGTGTATGCGTGCGTGCTTGCGTGCGTGCGTGTGAGTGCGTGTGTGTGCGTGCGTGTGCGTGGGTGCGTGGGTGTGGGCGTGGGCGTTGGCTTGAACGTGGGCGTGTTCGTGTGCGCGTGCGCGCCGAAGGGCTTCCGCGTGCGCGTGGGCGTTGGCGTGCGCGTGCGTGTGGGTGTGTGTGCGTGTGTGTATGTGTGTGTGTATGTGTGTGTGTGTGTGTATGTGTTTGTGTGTGTACGTATGTGGTCAAGATATCTCGAAAACTAAACGTAGAAAAGTGAAATTTTATATATAAGTTTACTCCCGCCTTAGTACTTTCCTGTAAGAATTTCGTTAAAATCGAATGATTGGAAGTGCCACTTTATTCCTGTGATTTTTAGATTTTTTGCAATTTTTTCGAAGACGGCTACAGCGATTTTTTTTAAACTCGCCACGTTTTTTGTGCCTGTAATGCTATATTACATGAACTAATCAGTTTCCCTGAGAAAGTTCGTTAAAATGAGTTATTGAGAAAAATCTCTAGAGTTAAGCAAGGTTTTGTCTGGTGAGTAACTTGGATGGATGACCGTTCCAATTATCGTCCTCAAAATAAAAATGAATTAATATTTTAATGAATTGTGTGTATTATTTACATACTATTACTTTTTATTTAAATCTATAAATTATTTTTGCTTTAAATGAGCTCAAGATTTAATTATAAAGCTCTTAGTATATGTATAAATAATTAATTTTAAAGTTTAGAATTTAGGTGTATAGGAAAGTCACTAACGTCAATAAATTCAAATTAAATTTAAAATGTGTAAGAAAAAGTCGTGTGTTATCTCACATCAGATTTTTAACTTTCATATAGCACCTCTTATTGTAATAGGTTGTTGAAATCAATAATATTCAATGCGACCGAAAGCTGTAGTACTAAGAATAGAAATCCATACAGATAACAATATACCACTCAAAACAATGGCATATTGCTTAATTCTGCATGATCGTATAGTAACTTACAACGCTTATCCTCATGCAGTGCGGCCATTCTAAATACATAAACATATTTTCCCACGACCACATACGAAAGTATGTGGAAATCGCCAGCTGGTTTAGTATATGTCATTTTTCATACTTGTTAAATAGTATACTATTATCTGTTAGCCTGTCATAATAATAAATTTGTTACCGTCGACTTGAGTGTCATAATGTCATTCATTATGAAACTGAGTTCCATAATTAATTCATTATAACACCGAATGTTGTAGTGAAATTTATCAATAACATAATGAAAAATATTATTATGCATAAACAATTAGTTACTGAGAAAACGAGTACACTTCGCATATTTAACTTAAACAATATTTCCAAACTATTCATAGCTAATATTAATTTACATGAATGAACATATAAAATTATCACTTATTTAAAATTCAGAAAGCGCTCACAATACATTTTAGCCCTGTGATTAACATTTAAAATAGGCGAAATACTATTATCGCATTCATTCACTCTCCTTTCAAATCGCATTGTGTTCAATAATAGTTACTGACTGTCAGTTTCCCTTTCGTGCGTCTCGACACGCGCACGGCCACGCCACATTATAACACACTTGGTTTTTGCTTTTGTTAATTATTACCACCGCCATTGTTAGCTTGCTTCCCTTCAATTGTTCTGTCTACTTTATTTTCCTCACTTTCTTCGCTACTTGCTTCAGAATTTACAACAACACTTTCACATTTACTAAGGTCATCAGGGAAGAACGGATTAAGTTGATGGTAAATTGTTTTAAGTCCTCACTGCATAACTGGTGTATCAAACATCTATTACACACATTTCGTTCTAGATATTTGTTACAAATCTTTATACTTATCGTATACTTTTTCAATAACTCACTACAATAGTCGCCACTAAACATCCAAAATCCATAAACCGCTTCATAATCAGCATCAAATAACAATGCTTCAAATTGTTGTAGTAATCGCTCAATGAATGTATGTTTATCTACAGCTTTCATGCAATGTTCCGCTGCGTAACACATTTACATTGTTATTGAATAATTTAAACAGCACATAATTCTATTGCAGTTTTCTATGTTTATATTTACATCCCCACTGCAACTTCTCTAATACTTATTACGCAGATGCTTGAACAACGTCAAAATCAGCAGCAAATTGTTTGGTAATGTAATGTAACATTTCCAACAATAACAATATTCTCTCACTTTATGCATCTCTACATTATTCGATAATCGCCATAACATTCACTTTAGGATCACCTGGTAAATCTACAATACTATTTAATAGGTTATCATAAAATGAATCCAAATCTTGAGTAGTACTTGTAGCTAACCTTCGTTCTATTACAAATAACAAACGTTGTACAGCTATGGACGACTCCCGACTTAAGTAAATCTGATATCCATAATTATCCTCAATAATTATAATTTGCGGGTCATCTATTAGATAAAAAAACCGTTTTTGAAGCAGCTTTAATCGGCGACCTCATATCCTCGCCATTATTTTCAAAATAATGAGTTATAATATTAATATTATCCACTACTATTCTCCAATCACTATCTTTCAATATTAATTGTTTATTACGCATATTACTAAGCTTCACAGCAGCTAATAATTCACTATCCGGATACACTCCAGCACTAAAATATTTAGTCTCTGATTTATTTAAAAAGTATAAATTCTCACACAATAATGGAAAACGAGCAATTTTCTTTTCTATACGCTCACTATTTTGCTGAAACACTTTTACTCTAGCCTTCTGAATAATATCAGAGACTTTCCACATTTATTAAACGTAAGACTTATTTATTCATACACTACAACCATATGTCAGATATAAACTCTTATATATCCTTAAAATAACGTGAGTCACATATGGTGAGAGTTCAAGAAAGGTAAGAATATTAGAGGGATTATTGACCGACATCCAATTGTAGAGACCAAATGTCCATCAATTAGTCCAATTGTGAAGGGAGGCTATTAACCTGACCTTGACCCAATTGTGGTGGGGGGCAATAACATGTGCTTTAAATAACCGTATAGGGCGGTGATTAACCGGATTCTGGCCCAATAGTGGAGGGAGGTTATCGACCTGATCTTAACCGTATTGGGAAGGAGGCCATTGATCTGGCTCGGACCCAATTGTATAGAGAGGTCATTAACCTAATATTGCACTTAACGTGAAGAAGGATCGTTGATCTAGTCTTGACCTAATTTTGGCTTTGACCCAATTGTGGTGGAATGTCATTGACCTGACCTTGATCCGATTGTGGATCCAGAATCAGCTTTCTCCTACTACTTAAGCCCTTGCGGTGTTCTATATATCTACTGGTCTAATCAACGAATAAAGAATACTAAGGAGGCGTCCCTATCTATCAAACTTACAGTACGCGTGTGTGCCAAGTTTCGAAACACTACCTGTGGTAGATGGCATCATTGTTTGTGTACAGTTGTCAAATCGTGGTAGTTTTCGTTAATTGTGTGTGTGTAACTTATTCGCACTGTGTATACATAATAATGTACATTGCTGCATATTTCATAATGTTAAATTTGGAAAATTTGATGTTTTTAATACATAAGCACAACATACTAACGCCGCCATAATAGTTGGTCAATTTGGATACAACTTTACGTGTTTGGGGCGTTTCCTTTGTATTCATCAACAAATAAAGAATACTAAGAAGGTGCCTCTATCTATCAAACAGAATAAACGCAGTTTATTGTCACGGAAGAATTAAAACTAATGGAACTGTTAGCGTACACACAGAACAAATGACGTGCAACAGCGTAAACCGCCGTACGACAATGATTGTTCGTTAACTTTCTACTTTAACGCTTGAATGCGGCGTCAAATGTTATTTAAACATAACCTTCTATTCACAGTCTACAAAGTTGATAGACTTGAAGATTATAAAATCAAAATTAAAAAAAATTCATAGGAAGATATATTTTTACAAAGTAACCTGATTTATTTCTATCTTTAAAAATGTCTCGAAGCCACCAGCGTCGTCGTTTTCTGCTATTGTAGTTAATACGGCAACAATAATAAAAATAACTAATAGATAAGAAATATAACATTAAGCTGAATTCGTCTACATGTATTTTTGTTTTATTATTTTGTCTATTGGGTGGTTATATTACAATTACGTGTCACAGGACGCTCTGGCCGCGATGTGTTAATTTTCGTGCATTTAGAAATACTGCCGGCGACAAACGGCGTTTAACACCGTCACCGCCGTTTATTCTGTTTGGACCTTTACGGTACTCTCGCGTGTTCAGTTTTCAAACACTACCTGTGGTAGACGTCATCATTGTTTGTGCACAATTAAAGTGTCAAGTCGTGAAAGTTTTTGCTAATTGTGTGTGTGTAATTCATTTGGTTACTGTGTATACATAATAATGCATGTTGTCACATATTTAATAATGTTAAATTTGTAAAATTTGATGTTCTTAATGCATAAACACAACATACTAACGCCGCTATATAATTGGTCAATTTGGATTTAACTTTACATATTTAGAGCGCTATTCTAGAGCGCATTCTTCAAGGAATAAAGAATACTAAGGAAGCGCCTCTATCTATCAAACTTACGGTACGCGTGTGTGTCTACAATACCTGTGGTAGACTCCATCATTGTTAGTGCACAATTAAAGTGTCAAGTCGTGAATGTTTTTATTAATTGTGTGTGTAATTTATTTGCTTACTGTCTATACATATTAATGTATATTGCTGCTTATGTATTTCATAATGTTAAATTTGTACAATTTGATGTTTTTAATATAAAAGCACACATGCCAATGCCGCCATCCTGGTTGGTCAAATTGAATACAACTTTTTGTATTTAGCGCGCTTCTTTAGTATTTATTATTCGTTAGGACAACGAATAGAGAATACTATGGAAATGCCTTAAACACGTAAAGTTGTGTACAAATTCACCGACCATGATGGCAGCGTTAATATATTGTGCCCATGTATTAGAAACGTAAAAATTTATGTTTACTATCCTATCCAACGAATAAAGCATACTAAGGAAGCGCCTATAGCTATTAAGCTTACAGTACGCGTGTGTCCAGTTTTTAATCACTACCGGTGATCGACGCCATTATGGTAGTAATGGTTGTTTATGTGTTCATAGGCATGCATACTTTAATTTGTTGTGATTTGTCATTAATTTTAAGTACGCACAACAATGATAGAATAGTAAACACGAATTTGACGTTTTTAATACGCGCGCACAACATGCTAACGCTGACATCATGGCCAGTGGATTTGAATACAACTTTACATGTTTAGGGCGCTTCCTTAGTATTCTTTATTCGTTGATTCTATCAGTGGCATGTGTACTCAAAAATAATAACAGATCGCGAAAATTAAAGTATGCACGCTTATGAGCACACAAACAAGCATTACGTGGGAAGAAAATTTTGACTTTAAATAATTTTTGTTTTAAATATAATCAATTGAACATTATGAAATCTGTAGCAGTATACGTTATTATGTATACACAGTAAACAAATAAATTCAAAACAGTTTTAATTGTCAAATTTAAGCAAAAATTAGCGATATTATTCGGTAACCTAACAATGAACAATATCAAAATATAGCTGTGAATGCTAAACCTCACAATTTTTACTACTTCTATTAATGCAACCGTAAGCTGCCCATGCAAGCATGATTTTCACTCAATTATAAATAAATATCCTCAAAGTTACACACGCAATTAATAAAAACTGCCACGACTTGACACTTTAATTGTCTACTGACTATAATCTATGCTACTGACCATAATGGCGTCGTTCACCGGTAGTGCTTATAAACTTAACACGCGCACGTACTATACGTTTGATAGCTTGAGGTGCTTTCTTAGTATTCTTTATTCGTTGTGTTACTACTTTATCTGTGCTACTGACTTTAAATGTATCTTGTCCAATAAATCTATCACGTCATATATTATGGTTCTTATGATTGAAAGGTTAACCACATAATTATTCTATAATCATATTATATGTGGTATATTTTTGTTGACTTATAATCATGTAACCTTGAAATATTGTGTTCATTGATTTTTAAATTAAATGGTGTTTTATGGAGTTGTATTAAGTGATCATTGTTACTTAATACTTCTTCTTAGTTCATCAGCAATAGTAGGAGATTATGCAGTACAATACTCAAATCTAAATCTCTATCGGGCTCTCTTTGATAACATAACTCATGCTGCAGTTGGTGGCCTATCATGGTTAATTGTGTGTATGAGTTTTAAAAATAGATACTCTTCACAAACACTTTTTGAAATTGCTTTATGCACTTTAATTGCATCTTTTATTGATTTAGATCATTTTCTAGCTGCACGTTCATTATATTTGAAGGTAATTATGAAGTTGAATTTATAACTTTTTGATATACGTACCTAATATTTATTTTCAGGATGCAACAAATTTAAAAAACCGTCCAATACTTCATTGTTCAACATTTCCATTGTTATTTACATTTTTATTATTATGTATAGCATATGTACTAAATCAAAAATGGTTGTTCCGATTGTCTTTAATTCTTTTTATAGCATTTGCTAGTCATCATACAAGAGATGCAACTAGAAGAGGATTTTGGTTTTATCCATTTGGATCAACTTCACCAATTCCTTATGTTTTATATATTATATTAACAATTTTTATACCATATCTAGTTTCTGCATTTTTGTTTTTTATAAATGTTACAGAAAATTTGAATAATTCAAATATTATTTAAATTTCTATGTAATATTTTATTAATAATCATAGATTTACTAAATCTACAGATACTTATGAATGTTATTGAAGGTTTTAATAGATGTTAAGAAATTAGTTTAAATTTACAGCATTTCTAAATTGGTTGAAGATATTTTTGTAAATTGTGTAAATAAAAATATAAACAATGTATAAATAAATGAATTATAAGTTGAAATTATAAGCAAACTATAACCTTATTTGAAAGAATTTAGTTTACAAAATATTTTTCTGTCGTAGATGGCCACGTGACATCCTACAGACTAATAGTATTAAAACAAAAGAAAATCATACAAATTTATGGAAAATTGTTTATTAATTGATATAACATGATGAAGTATGTATTTTTGTATGTAAAACAAGTTTTCATTTGTCAAAAAAAGAACAAAACAATATATAGTGAAACTACAAAAAATTCAAGCATTTGTTATTTTCATAAACTTAAAAACAAAATGGAAGTGGTGAATTTTAATGTATATTTTATAAATATAATGTCATTAGTATTTAAAACTGACAATCTTGTCTTACAGCAAAATCTAAAAATCACATTCATGGATATATGTATTGCATATTGGTGTGAAATACTAACAAATTGATTTTGTACATTGTAATGCTATTATTTGTAAAGCAATCAGTGGTATATAATTAACTTGTAGATTAGACAAAGTCATTGTTTTCATGGAAACTAAGATTTTGTATATATTTTGCAATAAAGGATTCTGTTAGACTCCAGACATCCAGTTAAGCGTTAAAGATATTAAGGAAATTGCTCATCTCAGACAAACATTTTTAGAATCCAACATTGAGCTATGAATTCTATCTAGTCCTGGTTACAGGGATGACTGTCGCTAGATCTTCATTGATCTAAAGATATTAACCTTTCAATCTATATTTGCACATTTACACCATACTAAATCGAATTTATCTACCTATACATATTATTCTAATATTCACTACTTTAATACCAGGATAAAAAATAACTTATACTTTCTATTTAGAAGCCAGGCTAAATCCCAAAAAGGGCCTGAACTTTTATTTCAAAAGTTTTTTAAATACGAAAGAGGTAAAGACTTTACCAACTGTGCTATTCACAAGAATAGTCAAGCGTTTTTTTTGACTGAGAATGCCTTCTATGCAATTGAAAAATTTTTAATACAGATTATTATTATTTGTATACCACCAGAACATTGAGAATTAATTGATGTTCTTTCTTTTAGATAAAAAATAAAGTAAAATTGTTAGTAAAACCATTGATTTTATATACTCAGATAGACACTTCATATGGCGTCAAAGGAAACTGAATTATAGTTCAAAAGTTGACGCTAGGTTCAGCGACTGTTCAAAAGGGCAAAATAACGTATTTTCGATAATTACAGTTCAGTTCATTTTATAGTGCAAGAGTAGTTCAGTATGTAAATAACACAGACAAATGTATACAAAGCTATTTAGAATCGAGTACAATATTTTCATTTATGTAGGGACAACGTCATCACGGTTCAAGTTTGTTGTTTTAGGATATTTACTAATAACTGGGATTTTCAGTATAACTAAATGACTCGAAACCTAGTTTCCCAAAATATTTATTTTTTTATTAAACCTACATATGTTTCGGTCACTAAATTAAAGGACCATCCTCA
>JAHWXV010090807.1:0-10488 GCA_024586415.1 Phrixothrix hirtus
AAAACTTTTGACAAATAACAACCGACTGAATCTATCAAAGACAAGAGTCACTAAAAGTGTTTGTTTGTCACTGCCTCCCTTTATCTAAAATTTAGTTTGAGATACGTTATTTGATGGATACATCATACATCACTATTTTTATGCCGTATTTATGCGGCTTATTTGGCATATACATGCGAAAGGGACACTGCTCCTTAAATGCCACGAGTTGTTCGTCAGTCGTGCAACAAGATCTAAGCTTATAACTATTCCTGCAATTTTCAATAAATATTTCCCAAATATTTAATACTGCAGCAAATTTATCGTCTTTTGATCTTTCTTGTCGCCTTGTTTAGTCGTCAAAACATAAACAATTAAGTAAAAATTCAAAGCGTCTCTTAGACGTAGTGGCCCTGTATCTATCACCAGAACTGGAACTGTCAAACAACAATTGTGATGATAAGTAATTATTTTTAAGTGCAGCAGCTAGAACAAGTAACCCAAACGGAACCTCTAATTCTGTTAATGATATTGCATCAATTGTTGCATCCTGAATTTTATATTTATTCCTCTGACGCACAATTTCTTCATTTATATGAGTTAGAATGAAATTTGATATATTTATAGAAAAAAATAATTTAAAACATTCTATTGGTTCAGTTGAATACCTAGCATTTGGCTTGTGGCTTGGCCTAATATGTATTATGTTTTTACTTGGCGTTTTACCCTTTCCAGAAGTGGTACTTGTTGTTTTCCAAACACATTCTCGATTCAAACTTGTAGCTGATTTTCCTTTTAATTCCGGTGTTATAGGAGAAATTTCACTATCCGGTAAGATGCTTGTTGTTTTATTAGTGAATTTTGTCGTTTTTCGTCTTTTAGCAGTATTTTCAATAACTGCTACTGACGAAACCAATTCAGCTACCAGATCGTCGCTTTCAAAGTTTGGATCAAAGTCAAGGTCAGAGTCACTACTTTCCCGTGCACTTTCACATTCTAAAATGTCCGTATCAGTCACTTTCACTGTTGTAAATAATTTCCAGCAATTCGGCATCAGTTAAAGTTTTTAATGTGCTTACCATCACTACAGTAAGAAAAAATTTATCCGTTAACACTATTTGCACGTAAAATATACATAGTACCAACTACGCTAGCTAAAATTATCAGAAAAACTTAACCTACCGACAGCAAGTTTGTAGACAGACTGATTCTACAATGAGTAATCTATGCACTCCCGAACACGCGATTTTATTCGAATAAAAACAAAGTGGGGGGAGCATTTTCTTACAACCTGTTCGTAAATTTTAAGTGCAATAGCATTCTAGGGTTAAAATCATGTAATTAGGGCAGGTCTATTATCCATCTGGTAAATTTATTCTACTGTTATTTTCCATAGTAATCGTTATTAATTAAACGATTCCTAAGATAATTAATGAATCAATAAATTTGAGTGGAAGCAGATAAGCATGACTGGTTGCCATTAGCGTATTCTATAAAACATTGATTTAGTTTAAATAGATGAGAGAATAAGTACTTTCTCCTACAACCCTTTATTTAAAAGAACGTATTAAGTGCTGGTCAAAGACAAAATGAATACGCAATCGAAGTTATTTATAATTTTGTGTACAAGGTCGAATAGGTTGGAATTAAACCGTTAAAATCATCAAATATTTTAACACGATATGAAATTTTTTTGGTGACATTTAATTCCTATATAAAACTTCTAATGAGCGTGGAAAAAGGATAGTGATTATGTTTGGGACAGCCTATGCTACTTAAATGAAATACTACGTATATCGTTATTGTCAAATCAAAAATGAAATAATAGCCTATAAGTATATAAAAAATGTATTAGTAACATTTCAAAGCCACGAAATATAAATACCGTACAAAACTTCAAAGCTGCCATCGGAAAAAGTGGGATAATTAGGAGATCTAACTTTTCTGAATTTAATTTTCTAAATAACCAATTTCCTTGAATATATTGCTATATTAAAGAATTTAGTTTTATTTTATATCAGCTGAACTCGTTAAATTTCAGCCAATGTAGTGAAATTTTTAATATCATGATTTTACCATAAATATTTGATTTATCAAAGCGTTATTTGTGATCCTAATGTTTTTTTTTGATGTTATTAAGTTCATACTTTACAGTAATATTATTGAGTGGTTACGTTTTTATTCGAAACAGTTTTGTCGCGATATTTTCTCCGTAAACGACCTCGGGGTACTTTTAAATACAGTAAACAATGGGTACGCTTTAAATATTTATAGCGTTGATACATTTCAAAAGTTTAGATTCGGTATTTTAAATAAAAGTTTTTTTATATGACCTATTTCTCTGATTTAAAGTTGAAGTTGCCATTAAGATTAATTGATGCGCATCACATATGGTTTAATACTAAAATTGCAATGTATTATTATATACCAGCTTTATGTATTAATATATACCCAAAATATACAGTTGTATATACAGTTCCGCACAAAAATATTTTGAAATAATTTAATTATCTGATTTCTAACTGCATATGAAGCCAAGAGAAAGAAATATGTCTAAGTAACGATTGTGTGTACGCATGTAGCAAATGGTTTATAAATTATGCATGGCAGAGCGATGTAATTAATAGTACGAAAACAATGACGCACACAAAAGTATTTGGAAATGCGATATAAACATATGAGTTAGTCTGTGTTAAGTAGTCTACTGTGTAGGATTACGAAATAAAGCAAGTGTACGTGTATTTTAATAAACTGGGTGCATTTATTGCACAAGAAAATGGAAAACAAATAAACAACTTTAGCAGAACGGCAGCTTATAGTTAGTCTTCATCAGCGGGGCCATACTTACGCAAAAATATCGGAATAAATTAGTAAAGGTATTTCTACAGTTGGACATATACTAAAGAAGTTCAAGAATAAAAAGTTAATCCACAATAAACTGAGAACAGGCCGTCCATGAAAACTTACCGAATGAGAAAAGCAGAAAATATTACAGGATGTTGGACAAAATCTCCGAACAAATTCTAAAAGTATCGTGAATGAGCCCGCTACGTGTTTTGGTAAAACAGTTAGTACAGAAACTGTAAAAAGAGTTACAAGAAAGGCAAGATATGGAGGGAGAGTTGCTAGAAAAAACCCTATGTCAATGAAGTGAATAGGCGCAAACGACTTTCATTTACAAAATAATACTAAAATAAGCCTCTAGAATTTTGGAGAACCGTGCTGTGGTGAGACGAAACCAAAAACAATTTATTTGGGCCTGTTCAAAGGCAATATGTGTGAAGGAAACATAGTACGGCGTTTAATAAAAATAATATACTACCAACCATGAAACATTGAGGGGATTCAATTATGATATTGGATTATATGGCAGCTAATGGGGTAGGAAATGTAGAAGTAATCAATGGAATTATGTACAGATTCTTATATTTAAATATTTTAGAACGTATGGTGAGACAAAGTGCGGACGCATTAGGTATCAGGATAACCATACATTTCAGTATGATTATGACCTGAAACATTTGACACGTGTAGTCAAAAATGGTTGCTATATAACATTCAAAAACGTCTCCATACATCTCCACAATCACCAGATCTGAACCCCATCGAACATTTATGTAGCGAATTAAAGCGTCAAGTGCATAAACGTAACACTGCACAAAAGCATCACTTGATTGCAGTAATTCGCGAAGAATGGCAAAAGATGGACACTTTAATAACCGAAAAGCTTGTGAATTCCATACCAAAGCAGACATTCAAGCTTGAGGTTATGCAACTAAATATTAATACATGATTTTTAAGACATTTGTCCTAGCTTACTTATATTTCCAACTACTTTTTTGTTGTATAATTTTACATCGATTTGTGTTTTCCTTTTTTTCTTTTAATATATTTAACATTGTAGATTTTATTATTCTTGGACTGCTTAGAAAAATAAAAGAATAATATCATATAACTCACAGCTTTAAATTATCTGCTAAATAACTCCTTTAAATACGCTTCCCATTTCTTATCACAGTATTTCCAAATACTTTTGTGCGCGAGTGTAAGTAAAATATTTATGTCTGTCTAAGTATACAAATCAAATTTATAAAAGCCAGTAGTTTAGATTTATAAGTTCTCCGTATACAAAAATTTTAATATAAGAAATAACATTCGATGTTTAAATTTCGGTGGAAATACAAATTATCGGATCCCCTGGGTCCGAAAATCATGGTTTTAGAAATTGATTTGTATGCGTGGGGGAGTACGGCCGCGCGTACTTATGAATGTGCGCGTGGGCGTTCGTTAATCTATACGTGTGCGTGTGCGCGGTCTTGGTCGTTCACATGCACGTTCGCACGCGCGTGCACGTGGTCTTGCGCGCGTGTGTATCTATGTGTGCCTGTGTATCCGTGTGTATGCCGTGAAGAGGATATCTCGAAACTAATTGTCGTACATAAACAACATCCTACATTGAAGTTTATATCCATCTGGGTACCTGGTTGCAAAAATTCTACTGAAATTGGATAACCGAAAGCACCACTTTACTCTTGTCATTTTTGAGCTTTTCGCGATTTTCTCAAAATCTGCTAGAACGATTTATTTTGAATTTACTGTATTTCTCACACACTTAATGCCCTTTCATATAATTTAGGCGATTTCTCTAAAAATTTTCCGTAAATAGAGTTTCCGGAAGTAATTTTATCGAATAAACTAGCTATGAAACCGAAAGTGCTAGAGCGATAAAAATTTATATTTGAGGTCGTAACTACACTTGCATGCAAAACGAAGAATTTGTTTAAAAGTGGAATAACCCAAAGTACCACTTTATTTTGGTCATCTGTGAATATTTTCAGAATTTTTTGTTACCAACGTCACTGATTAAACCACCTAAGCGCGTTATACTTAAATCGTACCATTGTCATTAAAGTTGTTTTATAAAACCAAATAAATTAAGTTATTTGATTTTTTAGGGTTTCGTTTACGTTTTATTACAGCAAACCTAGTGTAAATGAACTTCAACGCAACAACTCGAATCTATAATTAAATTTAGTAAACAATTCTTTCAACTACCTTCAAATAGGTAAGTTTATTTTTGTGTAGACTACAGTTCGCATTGATTTGTTTATCCTGCTCTACTTATTTGTTTTCCAAATGTCGTTACAAGTTCACGTGTCTTCTCATCAGACAGCAAAAGGTCATCCTTGGGTGGAGATTTTCACATATAACGGGCGTGCAGCATCTGATGGAGGTCTATTCGGCGGTTATCTCATTTTCGCAGTCACCCCAAGAGTATTTCACAGCTGGAAATGAACACTGGCAACGTGATCCGAGATGGCAAGCAATAGCAGACCAATATATACAGTAGCCATATCAGATAGTCGGGATTTACTAATCCGAGGAGACAATAGAATATAATATACATTTCAAAATAATCGAAAAAGTATTACGTACCCGAATGCATCTAATCGTCGTCAAATCTAGATGCTAATTAATAGGTGTAGGTAAGCTGCATTGAATTAATTCGCATCTACACTAACTAAAGGCACAAAATCCTCGAGTATGAATACAATTATTGAAGATATGACTTGTGTTGTCACACACATGGGTCTGGTTTTGTCTAACGAGTTCAAAATTAAGTCTCTTACTGCGCTCCTTAGCCGCTAAAAACTTTAAACTACAAATTCAACTCGATCTTAAACAATTTATTAAGACACAAAGAGTACCTATTGCAACAGTTAACGTTTGAAATTTATAAACAAAAAATTACCTAATTAATTATTTTCGACCAACAACAGCTTACATGTTCAATTTAAACTGCTTATATAACTATACCTATAAAGTCAAACTAAAGCTAACTAAATATATAAACTGATCCTAGAATAATCGCAAAAATCTGGGGTGAGATAACACACGACCTTCAGTTACGTATATAGATGTAATGGTTTTTTTTTTAACTTGGCAGGTTTCTTCAACATAAGATGTGTTTTGACAAAAACTGATCGGTTTCTGTGACAAAATTTATTGAAGGAATTTATTGGGGAATATCTGCAGAGCTGAACAGCGTTTCGTGTATCCGATTAATTCGATGAGCGGTCATTTCTATTATCATTCTGAAAGTGTATAGGAAAGTAAATAACGTCAATAACTTCAGATTAAATTCAAAATGCTAAGAGGAGGTCGTATATGTCTAACACTGGCCTCTCACCTTTCCAATTAGCTGTAATCTTACAATTGCTTTATTTTCCTTTAATACTACCTCTTTTTATTCCTCTATGATTAAAAATATCTTTTGGAATATTGTCACGGTTTAATTTGGACGCAAACCTTTTTTTGAATTAGTTTAAGGGTTACTTTTTAATTAAAGAGATTACAGGCTAGAATAGGATGGTTGTATTTGACTTTGTTTGATAATTACATTAATTTACCTATTTCGTTTGGATACCGCTGTGATCCCTCGAGGTGGTGGAGTATGTCTTATATTATGTGCATTGCCCTTGATATGCGATTTTCAGATATGTCCCCCATGCCCGCGGGGTAGTATTATAGAATCGTTAGTCTAGAAGACGAGTTTATGTTGTGTATACTATTCTTTCAACACAATCTTTAGTTTTACTGGGGCCACTTAAATTCAATTTAAGGTATGTGTTTTGTTCGCTATTAACAAGTTACCGGATTAACAATAGCTTTGTGCCTCTTTATTTATTAATAGTTGTTTCTGGAATCCTGTAAATGCCGCGCTCTATACTTTTCAGGCCAAACTAAAGATCTCTAAATGCCTTTTGAATATCTTGGTGTTAAGGGAAGCTTAGAAGACAGTTGAGCTATACCGATAAAGATTTGGTCTTGTCAAGCATCAAATATTAATTCAGAGAGTACAACTTCCTATAGATCCGCATTTTGGGAGTCCTCCTCAACCAATATCCGACGCCTTACCAATTTCGATCCACTTGTAGTTAACACTTACCTTCCAATCCCCTGTAAGATGCTATAGAATCCTTCATCTACGTTATCTTCTGATTTGGTAGCAAGCTTTAAAGGTTAGTGCTTCATTTTGAAGTCATGCGGATAGAGAAATCTAACGTAAATGATTGTGACTAGACGTACTTATGATAAATTAACTCAATTAAATACGTAACAAACAGGAGATTTCTTATTTTTAACTTTCATGGGCATGTGAATAATGATAATAATAATAATAATAATAATAATAATAATAATAATAATAATAATAATAATAATAATAATAATAATAATAATAATAATAACAATAATAATAATAATTTTTATTTCCCAAGAATTAAATAAATACAGTCAATTATTATAATACAAAGTAAATAGAAACCTAGATAACAATTAATAATAAAAAAAAAAGATCAACTAGTTAAATATAATTAAATTTATTTCTTCAAGCCCTGATGATTACGGGATAGGGAAATTGTAAGAGTGAGTTTTAGAGCTCTGTTAATCAAATTCTGTTTCTGAGTAAGAAAAAAATTCATTAATATTATAAAATACTATCGACTTTAATCATTGTTTGAGTGAAATTTTAAATTTGTTAGAGGAATTCATATTTATAATTTTTTTGTTAGCTTGTTATATGTTGTAATACCTTGGTATATTGGCCCCTTTTGATAAAATGATGTGTTAGGTTTAGGTAGTCTTAAGTTAGATTTTATTCTAGTATCGTAATAATGTATATCAAGTTGTTTGTAAGTCAGGTAATTTTTTATGAATATGTTGTGAAATTTTTTAAATATATGGAGTTCTCACAGTAAATATTTACTTACAAAGTATTCTAACATCGCGTTTTTGAAGTTTAAATATTGTTTCAACGTCTCTTGAGTTACCCCAAACTTCAATGTCGTATGATAGAATATTTTCGAAATACGAGTGAAATGCTATCTTTGCAATATTATTATCAACTAACGTACTACGGATATTTAATGCATAGATCGCCAATCCTAGCCGCTTTGACAATGCAATAATGTGTAATGACCAAGTAATTGTTTCATCTATAGTAATCCCCAAAAGGTTTATAGTCTCTACAGGCATTATAGTGTTATTATTTATTTGGATGTTAAAGTTATGTTTATTAGAACGAAGAGAGCGAAATGCTAGATTGAAGGTTTTTCAAAATTTAGCAACAATCTATTTGGTTCAAATCAATTAGGCACATTCTTAATTATTATGTTTGCTTTATTTTCTAAGTCCATGATGTCATTGTGTTGTATTAGTATATTTGTGTCATCTGCAAAAATTGTAAGTTTACGGTATCTACTGCTAGATGCCAGGTCATAACATAAAGAAGAAATAACACTGGACCAAGATTACTCCCTTGCGGTACACCGCATTTAATCAATGCCATTTCAGATCGATGGGTGAGAATTTGGTTGCAGTTTTTCCGTTAAACCTCAGCCAACTGCTGTCTATCTAATAATACGATTTAAATCAATCCAAGAATGTTCCTCTAATTCCATAATATTCTAGTTTAGGTAATAAGATTTTATGGTCAACCCAGTCAAATGCTTTTGATAGATCGCAAAAAATTCTTTAGGTGTCAATTTTCTTATCCAAATTTTGTTCAATTTCTTCTACAAATTTAATTATTGCGTCAATAGTATTTTTATTTACGCGAAATCCAAATTGTGAGTCGGTAATATTTTATTTTTAGTTAATGGTTTAATCTAGTTACAATTATTTTTTCCAATATTTTTGATAGTAGTGTTAACAAACATATGGCCCTACAGTTTGATTTGTCCGTTTTTTCTCCTTTTTGTATAATGGTTTAACAACTGATATTTTAAATTTATCATGGAATATACCTGTTCTAATAGATCAGTTAAGTATTTCCGTCATAGGTGAAACTAAAATGTTCATATTGTTTTTAATTGTGGTTATGGGAATTTCATCAAAACCTGTTGAGAATTTATTTTCGAACTTACGTACAATACCAATGACTTCATATTCGTCTGTAGGTCTAATAAGAAATGAATTTTGAAAATTGAACTTAGTTTTAAGAATTCTAAATATTTTTGATTATTTGGAAATTGTTTAGTTAGCTCATTTTATAAAGGATTTGTTGAAGTGATTAGCGATATCTAAAGAGTTTTGTATCTCTGTATTATTATCAATAATTTGTACATCATTTGTTTGTGTTGAATTTTGCTTTCCGCAACTATTTTTGGTAATTTACCATGTAGCTTTAATTTTATTTGAGGAATTTAGGAATTTTTGTTTTAAACTTAATCGCTTAGATTGAATTATTATTTAATATAGTATTCGATTACACTTGTTAACATACCCTATTAATTAATACTGGATCAGTAATAAATTCCTTTAATGTAAGTAATTCTCGTTTAGTATTACATGATTTACGTATACCTTTAGTTAACTACCCTTTATTCTGTAGAATTCCATATTTTACTTTTTTATTCGGAAACGCAATAGGAAAGTAGTTATAGAATTCTTTATGGAACGCGTCTATTTTATCGTTTACGGTGTCGAATACGAACACATCAGCAAAATTTGAGTGTTCCATATATTTTTGAAACTTTAATATGTTTTTATTTGAAAATCTCTTTTTATTTGAAACATCACTTCTTCTTTATACTGAAAGTAATTGTTAATCTTAGTATTTGTGCGTTATGATCTGATAATCCTAAATCTATTGTTTCAGCAGTAGTAATAGATTTTGGGAGATTAACCAATATATTATCAATCTGGGTTTCACCCGAGATTGTTAGTCTAGTGTCAGAAGTGATTGTGATTCTAAGATTAAAGATCTTTAGAAGAGTTAAAGATTTACGTGCAATAGATGTATTCATTCTTAGATTAATATTAAAATCAGCACATATAACTATGTTAGTGTTGAGTTTTATCACTCTGTGCAATAGCTAGTTAAATTTTTCTAAAAATAAATCAGCAGCTAGAAAAGGCGCTCTATACATACACACAATTATTAAATTATTGTTTTTTACAGCAGTGTATACAAAACATTGTTCAATAGGTTCAATATCGTATTCTATTTTCGTTAAAGTAATATAGTTTCTGGTTAAAATCATTACTCCGTCCTGCATCATATTATTATGCGAATAACAAGCTACTGTTGTATAATTAGGCTATACAAGATATTAGTTCTCACCTTCCCTTAACCAATGTTCGGAAAAAAAATAACATCTGGATTTATACTTTTATCATATTTTAAATAGTCTATTGTTAATTCGATATCACTTATTTTGTTTCTTACACTTTGAATGTTCTGATGTAAGATAATACATTTCTTTTTGTTCTCCTTATCTTATTTTCCCTTGCTTGATTTTGAAGTGCGTGAGCGTAGATTTCTTTCTGCAGTGGATTCTTCATTGAAAGATGCGGTAACTGCTACCTTATTACAAAGTTCCTGTTTTGAATTGTTTCGAAGATTATCAGAAGTATATACCTTATCGTCAATATACAGTATCTTTGAGTTAACTAAGTGAGGTTTTAGTAATTTCCTTTCGCCTTGAGTTTTTTTAGAAAAATCGT